>JAODAL010032459.1:0-46907 GCA_025379985.1 Phyllomedusa bahiana
AATGTTTTGGTCATTGTCTTACTGGAAGACCCAGCCTTGACCCATTTTTAAAGTCCTGGTGGAGGGAAGGAAGTTGTCACTCAGGATTTTACGGTATGTGGCTCCATCCATTCTCCCATTGATGCGGTGATGTAGTCCTGTGGCCTTAGCAGAGAAACATACCAAAACAATGTTTCCACCCCCATGCTTGACAGTGGGGACAGTGTTCTTTGGGTCATTGGCATTAGCTCAACTCTCCATGTTTGGAGGAAGAGAAATTCTGCCAAAGAGCTCAGTTCTTGTCTCATCTGACCACAGAATCTTCTCCAAGTCACTCACAGAATCATCCAGGTGTTCACTGGTAAACTTCCATCTTGAGCAGGGGGACCTTGCAGGCACTGCCAGATTTAAAACCATTATGGCGTAATGTGTTACCAATGGTTTTCTTGGTGACTGTAGTTCTAGCTGCCTTGAGATCATTAACAAGTTCCCCCCCTTGTAGTTTTAGGCTGATCTCTCACCTTCCTCATGATCAAGGTTACCCCGAGGTGAGATTTTGTATGGTTCCCCAGATTGATGTCGATCCACAGTCATTTAGTATTTCTTCCATTTTCTTACTATTACACCAACAGTTTTCTCCCTCTCACTCAATGTTTTAGTTATGGTTTTGTAACCCATTCTTTGTGCAGGTCTATTATCTTGTCCCTGACATCCGTAGGCTATGTTCACATGGCATAATTGCGGGATGTATTTCGCCCCGCAATTACGCCATGTGTACGGGAGCGGGGCAGGGGGACCGGCAGCCCGCCGGCCCCATAGACATGCATTATTCTCTGCACACACACGCCGTGAATAATTGACATGTCACTTCTCTCGCCGCTCAGCGTATTGTGCGATGCAGGGAGAGGAGATGTAATCCACAGTTCTCTATGAGAACTGTGGACTACGGTAATGACTGGAATGTATTTCAGCCCATAATTTGTGTACCACGGTGCGAATTACGGGCTGAAATACGTTCCAAAATAAGCCATGTGAACATAGCCTTGGGAAAAATTTTTGGTCTTTCCCATGTCGTAGAGACTAGCGTCTGACTGACTGAGTCTGTGGACAGGAGTCTTTTATAATAATATATTCATGAAACTGAGTTTTCTGTCCACTGCCTGTCAAAAGCAGCTGAAAAAACGTCTGTTTTTTGGCGCGTTTTTCATTTTTTGGAGCGTTTTTTGAAGCGTTTTTAGAAGCGTCTTTGCTCTGCTTTTTAATGTATGCACAAATTAAGCCATTGGATGTAAACTACACCCTACAGGCGGAGTTAACATGTTAAGTAGTCACTTCCTTTAGATCACTGTAGCCATTGTGAGCACATTGTCTTTTGTGTGCTACTATATTAAATTTTGCACAGATTCTTGCACCAAAATCCACAAAAACCCACATTTTCTTTACATACAGCAAGATAACTTTAATAGCATCGAAATCTGTAAAGAAAAGGATTTTAGCGTCAAAATCCCCAAAAACGCATTATTGCGCCAAATTCCTTAAAAAAATATATTTTTTGTGTCAGAAGCGAGATCACTTTATTAGCGCCAAAATCTGTAAAAAAAAAATATTTAAATGCCAAAAAACGTAAAAAAAGGATTCTTGCGCCAAAATCCATAAAAAAAGTATTTTTGGCATCAGAGGCGAGATAACGTTATTAGCGGCAAAATCTGTAAAAAAAAATATTTTTGTGCCAAAAAACGGATTCTTGCACCAAAATCCGTAAAAAAACATATTTTTGGCGTCAGAAGCGAGATAACGTTATTAGCGCTAAAATCTGTAAAAAAAATTATTTTAGTGCCAAAAAACGTAAAAAAACGGATTCTTGCGCCAAAATCCATAAAAAATACATATTTTTTGCCGTCAGAAGTGAGATAACGTTATTAGCGCCAAAATCTGTAAAAAAAATTATTTTAGTGCCAAAAAACGTAAAAAAAACGGATTCTTGCGGCAAAAAACGTAAAAAAAAGTATTGTTGGCGTCAGAAGCGAGATAACGTTATTAGCGCTAAAATATGTTAATAAAAGGATTTTAACACCAAAATCCGTTAAAAAAAACAGATTATGGCGCAAAAATCAGTAAAAAACTTATTTTCAGCGTCAGTAGCGAGATAACTTTATTAGCGCCAAAATATGTTTAGAAAAGGATTTTAGCATCAAAATCTGTAAAAAAAACTGATTCTGGTGCCAAAATCTGTAAAAAACTTATTTTTAGCGAAAAAAATATGAATTGCGCAAAAATCGTTAGCGGCCAAAGCATGATCATTTTATTACAAAAGGTACATAAAAGGACACATCAGACACTTGTATGCAAATTTGATAAGGATTAACCTTTGTTACCACCCATTATAGGTGTAACTTGGGTCTCCTGGGAGGGTTTTCATTGAAAAATCGCGGCAAAAAACGCGCCAAAAAATGGGCCAAAAGACGTCCAGCGAATTACATATACTCCTGTTGTACATTTTATGCCCTTCTCTGCAGTTTTTTATAGCATGTTGCAAAATACGACCAGTAAAAAAAACGAGCAGAAAATAGAAGCTCAGTGTAGACAGCAGGACGTTTTTACATTAGAAGTCTATGGAAGATGATTACAGTCGTTTTTCCAGTGTTTTTAGAAAACGAAAAACGCTGAAAAAACGGTCGTTTTTCTGTGCAGTGTAGACATAGCCTAACAGATATTTGTTCTGCCAGTTTTCATTTATTTGTTTGTGTAAATGTTATAGCTGTTTGGGAATGGGGTGCTTGTGGGACTCTATTTGGCACTTTTTATATGCTGCCAGTTCAATAAAAATTAATCTACTTATTACTTGATGACAACATCAAAGAGCAGAATTTAGGATATCAGAATTTGTATTATAAAAATTATCCATATTATCAAAATACTGTTTAATGGTAGTAGAATAGTGGTATCAGTAGTATCTTGATGTTAAGACATATTCGGTAACAACCTATTCATTAGCCAAGATCTATTATTTTTAATACTACAACTTTTAATGTAGTGAACAAAATGGGGTGTGAGCCCTCTACATAATTTTTGTGCATGAAGTATGGGTGCGTGAAAAGTAGGTGTAGTCCTTTTAACCGGGGTAAAAGTATCTCAAGATATTGTGTAGATGTTAATTCTTTAACTTCTTGGTGATATTGACTATGTATATATGGTGGATGTGTCCTGAGGAAATTTGGAGCTGACTGTTTAAACACTCTGACACTTGCTGGCAGGAGCCAAGATTAGTGATCGCTGTGATTCCATTCAATTAACCTCAGATGACATTATCAAGAGTGGCCACAGATTCTGAAGGGATATGCAAAGGGAACTGACCAACTGTCTTGCAGATTGCCAACCAGTTACCATTTTGGAAACTAGTCCCGGAGGCCTGCCATGTTAATTAATATTCTTAATACACTTTGGCAGAGGCAGGATGTAAAAGGAGAGTGTAAAAATGACAATATGCTGCTATGCACTATATTAGACAAGGACTGAATCACATGTTAAAGTCCCCAAGAGCAACAAAGATAAAAAAAATTCAAAACACCCCCCTTTTCCTATAAATCAGAAAAAATATATATTAACATTAGTGGTCTCACTGTGTCTGGAAATTTCCAAATTAGTAAAGTTTTTTTTTTTTCTTCATCCATCATGGTGAATGCATAAATAGTAAAAATAAAAAAATAACCCAATTCCAGATTTTATTTATGACTTTCAAAAAATGAAATAAAAATAGATCAAAAGGTCGTGTTTCCTCCAAAATGTTGACAATAAAATCTACAGCTGTAAAAAGTGAGCTCTATTGACATAAAAATAAAATAGTTATGTGTGTCAGAATATGGTGCAAAAACCACCTTTTATTATCCGTATACATTTAAAATAGGTGTTTTTTTTTTTACTTTGGTGCGGTCCAGTTTTATTTTTGAGCCACCTTGTACTTGAATTTGAATACAGAAATTTTGTACTTACTGTTGGTGTATTTCATTGGTGCAAAAACCACCGTTTGTTATCCGTATAACTTTTAAATGGCTGTATTGCACGTGGTGCAGCCCTAGTTTTTTTCAAATAGCCACGTTGTATGACAATTCTGATAGAAAAATTTTCTAGCAACTGTTCTCGTTTGTCATTGCTGCAAAAAATGCAATTTCTCATCCGTGTAACTTTTGAATAGTTTTATTGCGCTCATTGAATCTGTTTGGTGCAGATAGCGCACTTGTATGATAGTTTGTTGAAAACTATCAATTCTTAGTCCTATTGGACAGTTGTAAATCCCTGGGACTGAAGGAACAACACTGTTGATTTTGTCTTATGGTTCTTCCACCAGACCACATTTCACAGGTATTCGCTAGAAACATTTCAGTTTCTAATCCTAGTTGGTTTGTGAATTAGAGGGATTTAAGAATAGCTGTGATTTCCGTCTTTTAATAAGAACTGTCAAAAAAATTTCCATACTTTTTTAAAATTTTTTTTTTAAAACATGGAGCGAAAAAAGGTGGTAAGTGAGCAAAGAGGGTGTGGAATGGAGGTGAGGTACGAGAGAAGGTGTTCTTCCAGTGCTGGCACAACACCATGAGCGGTCACGGGTTTTAGGCCGTCAGGCCTGTCCGCTATCAGGGCCCCGTGAATTAGTAATGAACACGTCGCCAATTGTTTTCAGTGGTTAAGCAACCTGCAGCTGCAGTCCAGGCAGGTTAGTCATGTCCATTCAACTAAAAAGGTGGTTCAAAGATCCCTTTTTCCCGGACTTTTTTAAACTGTGGGTTTGTAATTTAAGGGTCTTTCTGCAGTCCCGGGGCAGGCGAGTCAATGTCCGTTAAGTAAAATGGTGGTTGAAAGACTCCTTGTTCCAGCACTTTTTAATCTGTGGTCATGCAGGTTTAGGGCTCATGCTGCGTTCCAGGACAGGGAAATTCAATGTCCAGTTCAAGTAAAAAGTTGGTTCAAAAATTTTGCTTTTGGCATTTTTAAATTTGTGGGTCTGAGTTTTAAGGGGAACTTTTGGACAAGGGGTTGAATGGTCGATTTTTTTGTGGCTTTTATAACCTAAGTGTTTGCAAAATGTGACGTTCCCTTTTACTGTTTGGTGTTAATTTTCCCGTTTTCCAGCCCTGTTTGGGTGTAAAAAAGAAGGTGTTGTTCCTCTCTCCCATCGACTTTTAATGGTCATATATCGGCGATAAACTAATTAACAACTATCGGAAATCGTCTTGATAATTGGTCCCCGATATCGACTATCAACCCGATTGTACGATAGTCGACGTAATCGCTCATCACTAATTAAAAACTCTACACATTAACAAAGTGTCTGTTTAAATATTCTCTTTACTGTTTTTTTTTTTAAATGTACTTCTAGTACTATGTAATTTCAATTATTGATATACTGTATGTCCATATTAGAATATGGGTAAAAGCCATTTTTTTACAGAGCTTTTTTTTCTTTTTAAATAGGTTTCTGGAATATAAATCCTATCACTCCTAGATTGATGAGCTTCTTTACATCGTATAGAATGCTGAAGTAACTGTTAAAGCTGTTCACATTAGATGGAAAAATCTTAAATGCCGGTATAAACATTAGAGATCCAGCTCGTATATCTTTTATATATCCTAATTAGTGTTGAGCGATTGACGTACGTTGGCTATACGACATCGGGCGAATAGACAGATAGTCGGCCACACATCGATAAGGTTTTTCGATAGTGAGGCAGTCATCGATTATAGCACAATACCAATTAATGTCTATGGAGAGCAACAACACCTTCTTTCTTACACCCAAACAGGGCTGGAGAAGCTGAATTAATCAGTCACAACAGTCAAATGTATATGTGCTACATCATAGGGCAAAACACTTAGGTTATAGAATAGCCGTAAGAAAATAAAAACACACAACAATCACTATCCCTGGTCTTGTAGCCACAGCATGACCCTTAAACCTGCATCACCCCACGAAATTAAAAAGTGCCAGTAGTCAGTATGATTTGAACCATCATCTTACTTGACACTGGACATTGAATATCCCTGTCCTGGAACGCAGCATGAGCCCCAAACCTGCATATGACCCCCAGATATAAAAGTGGCCGGAAGAAAGGAGTCTTTTCAAACCACCGATTTTAGTTTCACTGGACATTGACTATACATGTCCTGGCCACAGCAATGAGCCCCAAACCTGCATGACCCCCACATTTAAAAAGTTGCCGGAAAGAGTCTTTCAACCCCCATTTTAGTTTCACTGGGACATTGACTATACCTGTCCTGGGCCCACAGCATGAGCCCCAAACCTGCATGACCCCCCCCACATTTAAAAGTGCCTGAAAAAGGAGTCTTTCAACACCATTTAGTTTTCACTGGACATTGACTATACCTGTCCTGGGCCACAGCATGAGCCCCAAACCTTCATGACCCCCACAATTAAAAAGTGAAGGAAAAGGGAGTCTTCAACCACCATTTTTATAGTTTCACTGGACATTTGCATACTGTCCTGCCACAGCATGAGCCCCAAACCTGCATAACCCCCAGAATTTAAAATAGTGCCGGAAAAAGAGTCTTTCAACCACCATTTTTATTTCACGGACATTGATCTATACCTGTGCCTGCGTGCCAAAGCATGGAGCCCCAAGACCTGCAATAACCCCCAGATTTAAAAAAGTGCCCGGAAAAAGTAGTCTTTCAACCACCATTTTAGTTTCACTGAGACATTGACTATACCTGCCCTGGGCCACTAGCATGAGCCCCAAACCTGCATACCCTCAGATTTTAAAAAGTGCCGGAAAAAGGATCTTTCAACCACCATTTTAAGTTTCACTGGAGCATTGACTATTCATGTCCTGTTCCACAGCATGAGCCCCACAAACCTGCATGACCCCCACATTTAAAAAGTGCCCAGGAAAAAGGAGTCCTTTCACCACCATTTTAAGTTATCACTGGACATTGACATACCTGTCCTGGGCACAGCATGACCCAGAGTCCCGATTACAGTGGGTGTCGGTGAGAGCCCAGCTGCGTCCGTCATCTATTAACACGCAGGTTAAAATGCCCTGATGATGCAGTAGAGGCACACGAGAAACTGTCGTGCTGAAGCAGAGTCGGAAGCAGAAGTGTGAGAACTCCAGCCTTCCTCAGTAACACAGTCAATAATACCTTGTACGCTTCCATGCGCCCCTCCATATGAGTGTGGATCCCAATTGAGCTTCACACTTGGCAATACATGGTGGTTAACGCTCAATGTTACACCCAGGTGCCCTTTATCTTGGCATTCTTTTTCTCATTTTACTCAAACGTGCTTTGAGGGAAATGGTCTCTGTACTTTTGTCTCTGTCCGTGCTCCATACCTCCATGTCCTCCTGAATAACCTAAACATCAGTTCCAGTTTTCCTGTTAAAACCTCCCTTGTACAATTCACAGAGGGATTTTTTTAACAGCTCTATTTTTGTACATGCAAGTTTTTTAGTACGTTTATTCTAGAAAACACATTTTTAAAATCGGATGCAAATCCAACCATGTCTTGTTTCTCTTTTACATTGTATTAAATGGGTGTCTCAATAAAGTGATGCTAGCTATGTTAAAAGATCTTGCAAAAACAAGTCAAATTGCAATATGTGTCCATCTAACAGTGTCCTACCTATTCCTGTTTCTGATCACACCATCACCCTTGAGCCACTCTGACCATGTGAAGACAAATGTCTGGTTAAAACAACAATTTTTTAGAAAGGACCTGTAGTATAAGCTGCATGTCACAGCAAAATGCCTCCAAAATTCAAAGCATGACCCTCTGAGTCACTTGAACAATTGTGAAAACAAATGTCTGTTAGAAACAACATTTTTTAAGATAGGTACCTGTAGTAATTATCTGCATGTCCACAGCAAAACCCCCAAAGAATTCAAACATGACCATGAGCACTTTTGACATTGTACATAACAAATGTCTTATTAGAAACAACAGTTTTTAGAATGAGACACTGTAGTATTGGCATGATTCAAAGGCAGCATGACCAAAAATCTTAAAAAATGACATCTCAGCCTCTGTTAAAAATTGTGAAGGTAGAACTGCCACTTAAAGCCGCTAAATTCTTTCACCAAAGGACGCATGATTATTGCTGTATTTTCACAGCAACATGACCCCCAAAAAATTATAAATATGACTTCTCAGGGCCACTGTAAAAATTGTGAGGCAACATAGACCCCCAAAACCATTGACAATGTTGAAAAATTCTTAATATTAAGTGAGTAAATGGAATATGTTTTGTCATGAACCTTGTGTTCGTTTTAGTCTCCTCACAAGCAAAACCAGCAAAATGAACTGTTGGGAATGTGAGAATAAAAATTGCAGTAAGAATGGTCATTTTAAAAATAAGTTTTTCAAGAGACCATTATGTTTGGTGAGGAATTTGAAGTAAGATCCAGCAACTAATCGGTGACCTCGGCAATTGGTGCCACAACATCATCAGAGATCCATCGCCTGAGTCATCTTGATGGAAGTCAAACGATCACACATTATCTGTGGAAAGCCGATGTGTTTGTCTGTAATGACTCCCTCCGGCAGAGCTGAGAATGTTCCGCTCAGATATGACGCTTGGCTGCTGCTGGGCAGGAACAACACACTCTATGGCGTGTGCGAGCATCATGCTCGGGCATTCGAGTCCATTTTTGGATACCCATAAGTCTTATTGGGTCCGGAACACATACAAAATCATCGTGTTGAGACGCAGATAGAACGAGCACCATGATCTTAAGCTGGTCTCTGGGTGTTTTGTATCTGTGGCCCTGCATTGCATGCGTTGGTGAGGTGTTAAATAAAAGATTTCCAGAGTCAACGCCATTTAGCCTTCTGCACCTTTGCCTCTGCTGGCTACGTCTGCCCGCTACGGCTACTTGGCACTCTACTGCTGTCACGAGTGTCGCTGGCTTGTTCCACCGTGACATTTGAAGAACGTGAAGCAACGCAACTGATTGTCCCCAGTAGATCAATCGGCCAAGTCTTCCATTTCCTGCGATTTTACTCTCTATTCTGGGTGGGTGGAAGGAAATGCTGAGTTTTGTTTGTACCGGGATACCTGAGGGTGGCCACCCATAACTGTTGTTCATTGTTGATGGCCTTAATGCCGAGGATCATTGTTGGAGGAAATGAGGAGCATCCAAGCACTCAATGTGAGAGATGGACGCCTTGATTCCCAAGCCTCGGTTTGATGGGGCACAGCAAACTCATCTCCCTCATCTGCCTCAAATTCACGCAACCTCTTTCCAAGGCAGGGGACGTCGTGTCTATGATACCTCCTCCTCCTCCTCCTCTTCGCGTTCCTCCGGCACAGCTTCACACAGCCCTGACTTGCCACAGGATTATGGCAACCCTTATGAGCTGAGGTAGCCGCATTGCACTAGCTATGGATACCTTAACCACTGCCTAATGAAGACCGATAAAAATTGAGAAACTGTCAGGCCACTTGTGGATTTACGGAAGAAAGGCTCCGTGTCTGCATCTTGTCCGTCGCTCCTCCTCCGTCGCTGGCGGGACCTGATGTTTTCAGATTTCCAACGATCGTTCCAAGAACTAAATCACCACAATGCTCATGGCTGACAAGGGCATCGTCCGCACTGAACCATTTTGGTGGCTTCTTCAAAAACTGGCAGGATGGCTGCATAGCTCTTTCACCTGCCTCCACTCTCGTTGGGGCTCAACACCCCGAGGTCCTCACCGCTGCTTGTCAGGCCATGTGTCACTTCGTACTGCGTAATGGCATGCGCTGCTCCCTCAGTCGCTGAGCATGTGGAGGGTTGAATTACCATCGTGTTGCCAGTGTCAACAATGAGACGGTTTTGACGGGGAAGGCCAGCTGACGCTAGCAACGCAGCCGAGTCGGGACGTAAGCAGTGGTGCGAACGCAGGAAGTGTGAACTCCCTTAGAACGACCTCGAGGCCTTTCTTCAGCAGGCAGATCCAGACCCGGGTAGCTTCTTTAAAATTTCTTGACACAAAGTTCATGACATGTGCCAGGCAAGGGATGTGCTCCAGCCTACCGATCTTAATGGTGGCCAGCAGATTTCGCCCGTTATCAGCAACACCACCTGCCCTGGCACAAGGTTCTTGTCACCACGAGCAAGAGCGCTCGTCTGGTCCTCGTTGCGGAGAGTCCGTCCACACTCCTGACCTGTGTGGACGGTCTCCAAGGCAGATTAATTTCAACAACACGGCCTGGTGTCTCTGGCACGTGATGCCACCAGAGACCTTGGGTAAAGAGCCCAGGCCCCCTCCCCTAGCGTTTTGAATGAGCTGGGCGCCGAGCCTGAGAGTCCACCGTACACCCCCAGAGACATCCACCCAGCTCACCCAGTGAGCTGTCACAGAGATATAGCGCGGCCCTTTGCCCGTGCTTACTAGTCCATGTGTCGGTGGTGAGATGGACTTTTTCTGGACACAGATTGCAGACAACGCGCCTGAAATTTTAGATTACAACACGTGGCTGGCCCGTAGGGCAGGGAAACGGCTTTTCTGGCAAAGAAATGCCTTCTTACGCATCGTGGTATTGGGGGCAGTGCGGAGGGCCGTGACGTGGCCGGGAAAACCCATCTGGTGTCCACCAGAACGGAAAGCAAACATTCCAAGGGCCAAAAGCCTGGCAATGCCGACATTCAGGCTTTTGGGCTTTTGGGATGTTTGAGGTAAAGTTTTTCTTCTGCTTCCAAACCCTGGAGACAGAGAGGCTGGCCAGCTAGACTGGCCGCTGTACGGCCGTGCAGTCGTCAACTGCTGAAGGAGAATGGGTAGGAAGTTCACTGGTGGTGCTGGTGGTACTATCTCGGGCTCTACTGGTGGATGGCTGAAGCGGAGGCTGATCCCATCATGACTCTGAGAGACAATGGGCAGCTGGTAGGACGGCTTGTGGTGGCGGAGGAGGAGTAGGCGAGACAGAGGTGTGACAGTGGTTGGAATCCCTGCGTCCTGGTCGTGGCCTTTTTTGGCCAAGTGTTGCGCTCCATTTCAACTTCATGCATTCGCTGCATGTGACTAGACAGTTGGTTGGTGTTTAACCACTTAGGTGTTCTTATGCCTCTACTTATGATGCGTTTACGGCAAAAGGCGGCATATGACAGGTCGCAGGTGAATCAGAGGCTTGCCAATAGAAATTCCCAGGCTTGAGAGGATCCTGGACCTTTTTGACAGGCGATAAGCGAAAGCGGGGTTTTGCGCCTGACCGTGTCTGTCGGATCATATCGGCGGACTCTCCTTTTTGTGGGCGGGACCCGTATTGACACTACTCCCATCGTCTGTCCTCCTCGTCCACTGATGAAGCGCTAATCCATATCGCAAAACAATATTCTGCGGAAAAGACCAGGATGGATCCTGCAATGTCGTCATCATTATCATCATCAACACAGTGACATGGTCGTCCTGACGTTCTGCATCCAGAAAGCCTTGGGGCCTACAGCAAGGGGGCACTGCAAGGCGTTTGGCCGACCGCCCGGGAATTTGCCGATTGACCAGGCTTCCTTCGACCGTCCTCTGATGTGCATCATTAACTGGCCGGTCAGGAGCAAACTAAATCATCGCTCTTGATCCTTTTAACCATGCCTTCTAGAACCCCAGACCCGCATTTTGACATCCCCCCCAACAACAAATAGGTCTTCAAACCATGGTATTAATCCAAGTGGGGTGGGTACACGAGTTGACATTTGGGCTTGCTTCATGTTGACCGGATGCAGATGATCGCTAAGACGACATTTGTGGCCGTGAACTTTGAGGACGAGGAGGTAAGATACTTCTCTAAGATGCAGGTTGCATTAACCACCTGAAGGACAGATTGGCGACGATGTTCGTTACTTAGATCCACAGGGCCCTGAACCCAGCGATGACAGCCTTGACGGTCCTGCAACTGACGATCCGCTGGCATTCCTTTTGTCGCCACACTGGAAGGAGCACTTCTCTCGAACCTCTACCTCCATGTCCTGCCACCCTCTTTGCTCGCTTACCACCGGCTTTCGCTCCCATTTTCAGTAGAATATAAAAAATTGAGAGGTATGAGGAATAGTTTTTTGGAAAGTCTCTTATTTAAAGACGGCATCACACTATCTCAAAATCCCTCTAATCAAAAAAAAATTGCCTGGATTCAAATTTAACTGCAAGTGTCTATCAACAAATCTGAACTGGGCAAAAGTGCAAAAAACACGTATCTTGTTATGTTTTCTATAATACACAGTATTTTTTGCACCTTCACTTTCACCTGTGGTGACTGTAGAATTTGCTGTTTTAAGATTTACGTTGATGCTGCGTCAATGAACAAAGCTGGTGCGCAAACAGTAAAAAAAAACACGTAATCTTTTTGTTTTCGATAATACAGGTATTTTTTTCACCGTTCAATTTTCATTTTTGTGGTGACATTAAGGAATTTGGGGCTTTTTTAAGATTTAGTGGATGCGCGCAATGAACAAACCCCGGGTGCGCAAAAGTAAAAAAAACGTATCTGTTATGTTTTCGTTTTAATACACGGTTTTTTTTGCACCTTTCAATCACCTGTGGTGCTATAAATTGTTTTTTTTAAGTTTCGTGGATGCTGCGTCAATGAACAAAGCTGGGGTGGGCAAAAGTCAAAAAACACGTATCTGTTATGTTTTGTATAATTTTAAGGGTATTTTTTGCCCCTTTTTCTTCACCTGTGGTGACTTAGAATTGCTGTTTTAAGATTTCGTGGATGCTGCGTCAATGACAAAGTGGGTGCGCAAAAGAAAAAAAACACTTATCTGTTATTTTTTTTGTATAATACACGTTATTTTTTGCACCTTTAAATTATGTGGTACTAAAAAATTGCTTTTTTAAGATTTATGGAAGTTCGTCAATAACAAGCTGGGTGGCAAAAGTCAAAAAACAGTATCTTTTATGTTTTGTATAATACCCGGTATTTTTTGCACCTTTAATTCCCGTGGTAAAATTTAGAATGTTTTTTAAATTTTTTACGTGGAGCGCGTCAATGGAAAAATGGGTGGAAAAAAGTCAAAAAAATTTTTAAATCGGTTGTTTTCGAAATAATTTTTTAAACCCCGGGTATTTTTTCACCTTTTTTCAATTCCCTGGGGTGACTTAAAGCTGTTTTAAGATTTACGTGGATCTGCGTCAATGAAAAAAGCGGGGTGCGAAAAGTCAAAAAAAGTATCTGTTATGTTTCATATAATATACGGCATTTTTTGACCTTTCAATTCACCTGTGGTGACTATAGAATTGCTTTTTAAAAGATTTAGTGGAACTGGTCAATGAAGAAAGGGGGGTGCGAAAAAAAGAAAAAAAAACCATTTTTATTTTTTTCGTATAATACACGGTTTTTTTGCATTTCAATTTTCCCCTGTGGTGACTATAAAAATTTGCTTTTTATGATTTACGGGGATCGCGTAAATGAAAAAAAGCTGGGTGCGCAAAAGAAAAAAAAACACGTATCTGTTATGTTTTCGTATAATACACGGATTTTTGGGCAAAAAACAACCTGTGCTGACTACAGATTGCTGGTTTGTAATTTAACTGCAAGGGGGATATATCAACACAGGTGGAAGGGGTAAAATTGAAAATGAACACCTATCTGAAATGTATAAAGATAAAAAGGGAGTTTTGCCCTAACAAAAGAGACCTGCATTCTAAAAGATGGTATCCAATATAAATTTAGGTGCCAATTCCAGGGAAAAAATTTCAAAAAAAAACTGTTAATAATAAAAATTTGCAGTGCAATGTCTACACTAAGTATTGGTGAATTTTATCCCCAGTATTTTTTTATAAAATTAGAGTTTGGTCTTTTGTTCCCCCCGGGGGGCCCCCCTCCCCCCCCCGCCCCCTTTCTGATTTTAAACAGCGGTAGATGCTGCTTTAAAATTCTTGCAAAAATCCCAAAAAAAATCTTCAAATCTTTTAATTAACTAAATTTAAAGGATCACAGCAAATAGAAAGATTTTTCTCTGTCAAAAAATGGGCTAATTTCGTTTAGCTTTTTTTGGGGGCCAAAGGGGCAGCGCGCACATCCTTTTTCCTATGAGCCCTTGAGGGGACACAAGGCTAAAACGGGAAACGTTTTGTTCAAATGTAAATACGGGGTCATGGGGGATTTTTCCAGCCAATCGAAACCCATACACATCCCAGTCATAAACGTCGCAAAACACTTTTTTCCCCTGCTCTTTTCTGTAAATCTGATTTGCGGGGCCGCCAAAATTACGGGAAGCGCCAAAAAAATGGGGGGATTTTTAATAAAAAAAATGCACCTTTTTTAAATTTAATTATCGCAAGATCAAAAAATTTCCCAAATCACCAAAAAACCCTTTTGCCGATTTCAATTTGTCGAAAAAAATCGAAAAAACAAAATCCAAAACCCAAAATTGTACTGTGAACTGAAAATGTCATGTCATCAGCACCATTAAACCCAATGGAGTATGGAAACAATAAAGAACATTGCCACATGTTGTAAATGTGGTCAAAAGGTCAAAAATTCAGAATTCTCAAAATCTTGCACACATAAGGTGGGGTTTTCAGTGGTGGGGGGGGGCTGAAAACTAAGGCAATAAACGAATGTTTATGTAAAAAAAACTTGAAATTTTTAGGTTTCAATTTTTACGGGTTTAAAGTAAGATCAAAGAAAACATTAAGCAATACCCCCAAAATTGAAAAACTAAAAAAGGCTTTTTTTAAATTAGTTTATGTGGGGAAAACAATCACAAAATTTAAAAAATCAAAAAAGGGCACATTAAAAAGCATTACTTGAGCTACCTGAGGATAAAAAAACCCTTTTAAAACCTTTTTAAAACCATAAAAGTAAAACATACTGTATTTCATCACATTTGTCATGTTACTCTCCATTAAAATGGAAAGGATATTGTTCCAACTACATGGTTCAGTGATGAGAAATTATTTGTAGTAGAATTATCTTTAAAAACTGTGTGCCGCTCCTCACCTAATTGCACTTAGCTCTGGGAGACAAAAAATTCAAAATTTGAGGTTTCCATGAGGTTAGGGGACAAAAAGGTTTTCCAACACCTGATAGTGTTCATGGCCCTAGAATTCATATTAGATAGTGAAATGAGCAAGTAGTGGACTTCACCTTTATTTACTAGCATCTTAACTGGGTAATCTCATTGGTAATGGATTTGATGATCTATGAGAGCTATTATGTTGTAATGGAGAATTCTTTTTGCATTCTTTTAACATATTCTGTAATGTCCCTTTTTATCCCTTTTGAGAGCAAAATGTTTAAAGCTTTAAAGGGGGTTTCCCCACTACAAGGACGCTTTTTTTTTGTTTTAAAAATCTTGCTAAAACCCAAATAAATTTGCAATTTGTGTCCATTAACAGTTGGTTTCCCACCCAAATTCCCAGATATCCCCTTTTTGTATGGGCTGCATCAGCTCCCCAGGTCACTTTCAGCTACAGATCTGGGTTTGATCCTCCTGATAAGGCTGCCCCGCATTGGTCCTATAGATACAGACCTGGTATTCTCAGTAGCTTTTGAAAAGGCCCCGCCCGTGTGCTACGGGCCTGGTGTCCTCAGCAAAAACCCAAAAGTGCCCCAGTAGAAGCCAGTAAACACGCCCCCGGGAAAGCAAAAAATTTTTAAAAATTTAAACCAAAAAAAAAAGGGCTTAGGAAAAATGAATTTAAAGTAGTGAGACAACCTCTTTAAGCTTTTAATAAAAAAGTGAAATTCTAAATCATCTTCCATGCTGCCAATCTTACAATTTAGTCCACTAAGATCTGGTAAATAATGCAATTTCTCCTCCAGGTACTTGGAAAGGTCTCTATTACCCTCAATGTCTGTCTGCAATGTTGTAAGCATTTGCTGAAAGTGCTTTTGTAAGGACCAGTATGTGGGCAAAATATTTCTCCATCACTGGAGTTTATGCAGGAGCTGTCTGTTGTGTGCTGCCAGAGTTCCTACTGCCTGCATTGCCCGTCAATGAAGAGGCTCACTTGCGGGAGTTGGGCTGCAGGCTGTATTGATTGTGTGAACATTTGAAAGATAGAGGATTTCTATTGATTACCTTCATAAATGTATTCTTAATTATTTTTAGCCCTAGACTATTTTGGACAATATTAATGTATACAATACATCTGCCTTTCCTTTGTACTATGTCTGTCTCCTTTCAAACATCCACCTTGTGTTTTAATTTGTGTATTAACATGAAGTAATTATGTTATGATACCCTGCATAATGTTATAATTGAGTGTTGTGTTGTTATGGGATGTGTTAGAGTTAAATATTGGTATAATTATAAAGACCACTGGTTTTTGGTATTATTATGTTTTATATGCAACCACAAAGTCCAGAGAATGATACTCGGCAACAACAACTCACTGTTTATAAATATACTTATTTACAAGCCACTTAGTTTAACAAATGCTGTGAGATAAACTTGATGTCTTTTTCCAGAAAACCTGTAATAGAATTTACCTATGCTGTCAATACTTCAGTCCATTCTAGATGTGCTTTTTAAACTAATTATCTGTTTATCCCAGATTATCTCCACTTCACCAGACTTTTCCAAACAAATGCACTAATATTCTACTTACTCAAGGATTCAATTACAGATTGTATAAAATTACCCATTCTTGAAACCTCTAAGCAATGTGCTAGACCTTACTCATTTGTTTGAGATGCTGTAACTCTAACCACATTATTACTTGTCAATTAGACATATCATAAAAGTATACATTGGTCCAGACACGGAAGTGAAAATTCCATATGCATATTTTTACAGAATATTTAAAAGGTTTTTATCAGCCCTCATTCAGTTCAGTGTAAAGGGTCCATTTATGTCCCCTACTGATGTGGAATTGAAGTAAATGTTCTACATGAAGTACATCAGAGAGCAGTAAAAGGACCATAACTGAATACATTTCTAACTTTACTAATTCTCATTGTGCCCTCTCTGATCATAACCTTATCTCCTTCACTTTCACTAGTTCTCAGCCTTCTCTGGATGCACCTGCTGATCACACATTCAGAAATATCAGCTTCATCCACACTCAATAACTCATAGACAATCTACAGTCCTCTCTGTCCCCAATCTCCTCAGTCTCCTGTTCTGACCTGGCTGTTAAACACTATAATGAAACTCTCTCAACAATCCTTAACATACTAGCGACACTTAAGTCCCGTACCACCAGAGTCAGAGGCTGGCAGCCTTGGCACACACCTCAAACCGAGCTGAACATCTGTGGAGAAAGTCAAAGCTGTCTTCAGACTTTCTCCAATACAAATTCATGCTCATGACGTATCACAATGCCCTTCACTGTGCTAAATAAGAATATTTAACCTCCCTCATCTCAATAGCACACAATAACCCAAAACGATTGTTTGATACTTTCTACTCCCTCCTCAGGCATAAAGCTCAGGCACTTGTCAATGCCTCTGTGCTGAAGACCTGGCCACTTATTTCAAAGAGAAAATAGACAATATCCAGCAAAATATCACATCTCAATACCCACGAAATACCAATCCTGTCCCTACCCACACATCTTCTAGTCTACCCTCAGCACTTGACTTGACGACAGAAGAAGTATCTAGTCTATTTCTTCAACTGTCCTCTCTCAATCGCTCTCTCTCCACTGCGATCTTTCCATTCTCATTTAAACACGCTGCTAAAAACCCATTTAATTAAAAAGCCCATTCTGGACCCATCCTGCCCTGCTAACTACTGACCAGTCTCTAATCTGCCTTTCATCTCTAAACTCCTAGAACGCTTGGTCTACTATTGCCTAATCCGCTATCTCTCTCCTAACTCTCTCTCGATCCTCTACAATCAGGTTTCCACACCTTACACTCCACAGAAACTGTTCTAGCTAAAGTCTCAAGTGATTTCCTCACAGCTAAATCTCAGAGCAAGTACTTGTTGCTTCTTCTGGACCACTCTGCAGTGTTTGACACTGTAGATCACCAACTTCTCCTCCACATGCTCAAGGCCTACAGGACACTGTGCTCTCTCTGACAGCTTCTTTATTGTCTCATTTACAGGCTCTACTTGTTCTCATCTCCCTCTTGCTGTTGGGGTTCCTCAGAGATCAGTTCTTGGTCCTCTCTTCTTTTTAATCTACACAGCCTCCATTGGACAAACCATCAGCAGATTTGATTTTCAGTACCATCTCTACACTGATAACATTGTTATACACCTCTTCCCGTGACATCACTCCTGCCCTGCTACAAAACACCAGTGACTGTCTGTCCTCTATCTCTAACATCATGTCCTCTCTTTATCTTAAACCTCACTAAAACTGAACTTTTTGTCATTCTGCCATCTACTAACCAACCCACCTCTGCTATTTCTATATCTGTGTGTGGTATCACCATAACTCCTAGGCAGTAGGTCCACTGTCTGGGGTTATACTAGACTCTGACCTGTCCTTTACTCCTTATATCTCATCCCTTGCCCGCTCCTGTCACCTGCACCTCAAGAACATCTCTGGAACCCATCCTTTTCTTAGTGCGAAAACAACTCAAACTCTCATCGTTGCTCTTATTCTTTCTCGTCTTGACTACTGTAAGGCCATGTCTCCACTGCACATGTTTTCGGAGTTTTTCATTTTCTGAAACCGCTGAAAAAATGACTGAAAACAGATCCCATAGTCTTTAGTAGTAAAAATCTTTGTGTAGTCTCCACAAAATGTTTTTTTTTCTGCTCCTGGTCGTTTTTTGAAACATGTTGCAAAAAACAATAGGGCAGAAAATTTACTATTGAAGTCTGTGTAAACTGCATTTTTGTCATGCTTTTTGGTGGGTTTTTTACAAGAATCCAAAGCAATTCAATGCTGTGTATTTCTGCAAAAAAAAGAACACTCCAAAAACTCACCAAAAAAAACACAAAAGACACCAAAAAATTTGTTGGCATGACATGCACTGGAGGAAAACTAAGTTTTATGAATAGTTTTAGGATATGGTTTTCAGTGAACTTTGTCCAATACTGTGTAGATCTAGCCTAACTCCTTGCTTATCAGTCTCCCACTTTGCAAACTCTCCCCTCTACAATCTTTTCTAAATGCAGCAGCCAGGCTCATCTTTCTTTCCAGCTGCTACAATGATACCTCTACCTTGTGCTAGTCACTGCACTGGTTGCCCATTCATACAGGATACAACAGAAACTCATCACTCCCACCCATAAAGCTCTCCACAGTGCTGCTCCTTCCTATATCTCCTCCATTATCTCTGTATATAACCCTAAACGGTCTTTCTGCTCTGCTGATGATATCAGATTACATGCCTCAATCATCTGAACCTCCCATACCCATCTCAAAAATTTCACAAATGCTGCACCAGTTCTCTGGAACATGCTACCCCATACAATCAAGCATACTCATAACTAGAGATGGGCGAATCAATTCTAACAAAGTGGAATTCATTGAGAATTTCAGGAAAACTTTGGTTCTGCACAAAGTCAAAGTTTATGGTACTTCGTGGGAACAAATCGTCTTTTTTTTTTAAAATGGCCGCGAGCCCATTGCGTGACAAAGGCCCGAAAACTCTGGGAGGAAGAAAGGAACACCCTCAATAACATGTGCAGACATGAAGCCAATCGGCAACCAGCGGGCTTCGGTGACGTCACAGCCCAGTAAATACGGACACCATCTTAAATTCTCACACTTCTCACTGTGTCTCCTGTCAATAAGCATCTGGGTGCTGCAGCACTATATTGCACTCGTTACAAAACATACTCGTTTTTTGAGTGATTGGGGTGAAAGACCTTCACAAGTGTGTGTCATATACACACCTGTTCCTGAACCAGCGTTATTATTTTGTTTTGGAAGACCATGCCCTCAATGCTTTATATAGTAGGGCATTCAGTTAAATAGTCACTGTGTAATACTATAGTTCTCCTGCTTCTGTCTAAAAGGTGAATGCCTTGATTCGACAATTGTTTAAAAAACAAGTAGATCATGAGCATTGCATTTCTGCCTTTTTAGTCAATCTGAAGGTGACAACGTTAAAGGGGTTGTCTCACTACATTGATTCATCTTACCTCAGTCCTGTTTTCTTGATTTCAGGGGCGTGTTTACTGGCAGTAGAAGCCAGGTCTGTAGCTATAGCAACCAATGCTGGCAGCCTAGCATGAGAGATCAAACAGGTATGTAGCTATAGCAACCTTAGGAGCGAATGCAGCCCATACAAGAGGGGATTATAAGGAATAGGTAGTATACTGTTAATGGACATATATTGGAAAGTGACTGTTTTTGCAAGATCTTCAACGTAAAAAGCAATCCTTGCAGTGAGACAACCCCTTTAAAAGCAGCCGCGTTGGTTGTCATGTTTGAATTACTTTTCCATAGACTTATAATAAACTGTCATAATGTTAAATAAATAACAAATTAATAGCTTGACATCAGTTTTTGTACCCCAGCTGAATGGAAATATGCCAATATTTATGTTAAAGAAAGAACACAGTTATCTAAAATAATTAGCATAATTTCTGTATTTCAGATTTACTTATAAATGACCATTTTATATTTCATAAAAAAAAACAAACTTTTTTAACCATCTTGCTGCCACTACAATTTTTTTAAAAGTTTGATGAAAACATAAAAAAATGAAGTTATATCCCTATAGCCGTACATCACCTACAGGCAGACCTCCTATATGTTGTACAAATGATATTTAAGGCATAATGTTTTATAGTAAATGCATTAAAGTGCATGTTTCCAAGCTTGCCCAGTTAGCAAATGCCAGAGACAACACAGACTCAAACTCTGTTTCAGCTTTTACGTCCTTTTATCTGAATTGGTGGTGGCATCAATTTCTTCAAAATGTAGAAATAAGGGTAAAAATAACAGGAATCTTAAGAACTGCTGAAGAAATAGTATTCAGGAGTATTAGAAAGGTTATTTGATGATTGGCTATGCATGAACCATTGCCAGGAATTAAAGGAGAACATTACATCATAGGGTGGGGTTACCAGTCTTTTAAAATAAATGGAAAAGGCAACATTGCAGGGCAACATTGCTAGCCACTGGGTCACCGTACTGAAATGATGCAGTCACTTTAACCCCTTACCGACACATGATGTAAGGGTGCTGATAAGATCCTATGTAACAGGCTTATTCCATAATTCCACTACATACGAGGCTAGTGCAAGTTGCACTAATTGCCGCTAATAGTAGAGATTGGAACGACTCTTTTCCCTGCTGTTTAACCCTTTACACACCACCATGGCTGCAGCGTCTAAATATAGGAGAGATGGTACTTTTCCTCAATTTGGTCGCGGGGTGTTAATCCATTAACATTGCAGCTGGAAGCCTAATGAATAGCTGCCATATTTTTGTAGAACGTTCATCTTTGTACACCCTTCCTGGACTTCAACATACAGAGACAGTGACACAAGGCATAAAAGATTGTTTTCTCGTGACATATTGTGCTTTACGGTAGTGAGACACTGTGGTCCATACAATCCTTGTTTGTTTGTGAAAAATATAAAATTTCATAAAAAATGTTGAAAATTTTGCGATTTTGAAAGTTGCAAAATTTCTGCGTGCAAGACATATAATTATTCCCCACAAAATATTTTAAAACTAGCATATACCATATGTCCACTATTGGTTGGCATAATTTTTTAAATGTTTTTTTTTTTTTTTTTTTTTTTACGACGTTAGGGGGCTTAGAAATTTAGTAGTAATTTCTCACATTTCAAGGAAATTTGCAATATACATTTTTTTAGGGACCACTCCAGTTCTGACGTGGCTTTGAGGGGCCTGCATGTTAGATACCCCCATAAGTGACACCATCTGAGAAACTAGACCCCTTAACGTATTTACAACACTATTTAGGAAGTTGAAAAGGGAGGGACAGCAGTACCATCAACTTGGACAGCAATCATCTCGGTGAGCGACTGCTGGCATCATGAGTGTCAAGAAAGCATGAGCATCTGGACCGGTAGATGATTTGAAAGACAGGGAGTTGTCTTCGGCAGAGGTGGTGGAGCCTTTACTGCCCGAAATGGGAGGCGTGCCAATGGGTGCTTCTGCTGCATCAGGATGGACCATCACATCTAAGACATGTTTCTCCCAGGCAACTGTATGGTGACGCTGCATATGTCGACGCAGGGCTGTGGTGCCAAAGTTAGGTCCCTGGTCACGCTTTACTTTCTGCCCACAGATTCTACCCATAGCCATGTTTGCCTTCTTCGGTGTCTTGGCAGAAAAGTGGCACATCGCCGAGTAGGTGATTTTACCACCAATGCTCCACACTTACTATTACCACCGCTGCCTTGGTGAGCTCCTGCACCGCTACTTTCTGGGACCTGCAAAGTGGTTGGTCTAAATCGTGGCACTGCGGCCACCCTGCTGACTCCTGACCACACTACCGACTTACAGCCTGCGTCACTGCCTGACCTGCAAGCTGCCGCTCTCTTCTCCAGATGATGATAATGATGAAGCCCTTTCTTCCAGGGCCGGGACGATGGGTAGTCGAAGGTAGACGACCGCCTTGGGCGCCACTTCCTCCCAGGCAGAAAAGGGGGTGCATGGAGGCATGGAGTGGTCTGAATTTTCCATTTCGGAGGGCACTTTATGCCTTGTTTAACTAGGGCACCAGAATACCTTGTCCCAGCCTTGTTTGCTTCACCCGGCTCCCAAGTGCGATCAGCTACATCGATTAGTGTTTGCCTGTCACCACTGTCCTCCACAATGGTCTCGCTGTACAGAGCCTGACCACTCACAACATAACCCCCCATGCCACTCTCCTCATCACTACTTGCCCGCTTCTGCAAGAAGCAGCGGATGTCTTCTCCACTTCTTTTCTGCCCACTGTCCTCAAATAGTTCGTCCTCACTGTATAGTGGCTCAGAGCCTACAGCACATAGCAGTTCTCTGGCTGTGGGAACCGAACATAACAGAGGAGGGTTGAGGACAGGTGAGGGCCCCTGACCTGCTCCCGAGCAATGCCAACTAAAGGTTGTGTCTCACGGATACACTGACTCTTTGCCGAGGTTGTCAGATGTCATCTGGGAGAAGGTGGATGACCTAGTCAACCATTCGAGAAACATTGGCTTGATGGTAAACACACGGCCGCTAGATGACACCGGAAGTTCTGGCCTCGCGGGGAAACCCCTGCTGTGACGTCCCTTTACTGTGCTGCGACCTTTGCCTGCTCCAGGAACCTACTTTTGCGTTCTTTGTTACTCCATGTGATCAGGCACACTCACAACCCTCACAGTTTAAAGTGCGCTCTGAAAACTCATCTTCTTAGACAAACCTATCAAGATCCCTAATTGTTAACCCCCCCAAATTCTGTCACACATTCATCACTTCCTGCACTTTGGTACCCACCTGCACTTATCTGTATATAGATATATGGTTGGGATGGCAGGTTCATCCACTTTTTTATGCATACTACCCCATATTTATGTAACATGGTTGGACCATTGTTAAACCAAGCACTTGTCACCTTATGTTTCACCCATACACCCTCATAGATTGTAAGCTCCTGCAAGCAGGACCCTCACACATCGTGTCTGATTTGTAAGTAACTTTTTT
The DNA here is from genome assembly GCA_025379985.1 of Phyllomedusa bahiana. Taxonomy (NCBI): domain Eukaryota; kingdom Metazoa; phylum Chordata; class Amphibia; order Anura; family Hylidae; genus Phyllomedusa; species Phyllomedusa bahiana. Next base: position 23,468 of record JAODAL010032459.1, read on the forward strand.
ATAATGTAATGTCTGGCTTGTCTGTGCCTATTCCCTCTATATTGTAAAGTGCTGCGGAATATGTTGGCACTATATAAATAAAGATTATTATTATAGTAGGATCTTGGCCCTCAGCTCGGTTCTTTCCAACTGACACTGACATTACCTTATCAGGCTATTTGGTCAGTTTTGCCCCTGTAACTGACCAGAGAAGTGAAGTGTGAAGCGATTCTAGTACCGTCGCCTGTCATCTGCGTGTCATACTAAAACACAGCATCGTATGAAGACCAAACCACGCTCCCTATGCATATTTGAGCATGGCACAATGTTCTACTACCCTAACACCCTACAGGCTCTCCGCAGGCAGGAAATAGCTGTTTCTTGAACACGAATCGCCACAAATAAATACGGGTTGAATAGAATTTTGGCGGAAAATTCGTCGAACCTGGCTAATTGAATTTTTGAGAAATTCGCCCATCTCTAATTGTATCTCTATAATAAAGATTATTTGGGTGTGCAGCTACTTTGTATGTTTCTTTTTCTTTAGTTTTTGTCCATAAAGTCACAAGTCACATGTATCCCAAATTGATGCCAATCAAAACTACGCAGGCATGTCGAACTGAATAGTCGAGTCTCATTTTCAGATTTTTATGCGCCTGATGTATGAAAGTGGTTTTTGTGCATTCATCAATGGTTTGTAAAAGTTTGATGAGCCTCGCCTATGTGTTATGTGTAGGGATGAGCAATTGTGTCAACAATCTCTATCGAGTCGATAGCCGATATCGGTAATTATCATGTCGATAGTCTATAGTCGATAGCAGTTTATCGCCGATGACTAGTGATGAGCGATTGTGTCAACTATCGTTATTGGATCGATAGTCGATATCGGCATGATAATAGCCGATAATAGATTATCGCCGATGACCATTAAAGTCTTTGGGAGAGGAGCAACAGGGGAGGAGAAGCTGGAATTAACATCCACAACAGGATACTGGATACGTGCTACGTCTTAGGCAGGACAATTAGGCAACAAGAGTCACAGAAAAAAAGTCAGACTATTCACTATCCCTATCCTGTACCACAGCATGACCCTTAAACCTGCATGACCCACAGATTAAAAAGTACCAGAAGAAAGTAGTCTTTGAAGCAGTATTTTAGTGAAATGGACATTGACTATCCATATCCTGTAACGCAGCATGACCCTCAAACCTGCATGACCCACAGATTAAAAAGTGTCGGAAGAAAGTAGTCTTTGAACCACCATTTTAGTTGAACTGGACATTGACGATGCCTGTCCTGGTCCACAGCATGACCCTTAAATCTACTTGACCCACAGATTAAAAATTGCCTGAAAAAGGGTCATTGAACCACCATTTTAGTTGAACTGGACATTGACTATGCCTGTCCTGGAACGCAGCATGACCCTTAAATCTGCATGACCCACAGATTAAAAAGTGCCTGAAAAAGGAGTCTTTGAAGCAGTATTTTAGTGAAATGGACTTTGACTATCCATATCCTGTAACGCACCATGATCCAAAAACCCGCCCAGGTGCCCTTATGAACTATCAGCAGAAAATTTTGCAATAAGAAATAAACTATATTAAAAACAACTAGTTTTCCAATACTGCTGCAGCTAGAGGTACTTGCCATTCTACTGGTGACATTGTTCCACCATGACATTAGAATGTGAAGCAAACGAAACAGATGTCCCCAGTAGGTCAACGAGGCCTGTCTGAAAATCTTGCATTCTACTGTCAAGTGGGTTGAAGGAATTTACTGATCAAGGCAGGTGAGGCTGTAAACGTGGATCACGCAGGTTCAGCTAGCAGGGCCGGAGTTACAGTGGGTGCGGTGAGAGCCAGGTCTGGTGTTCGTCATCTATTAATATGCAGGTTAAGCTAGCGGGGCCGGAGTTACAGTGGGTGCTGTGAGAGCCATGGCTGGTGTTCGTCATCTATTAATACGCAGGTTCAGCTAGCAGGACCAGAGTAACAGTGGGTGCGGTGAGAGCCAGGGTTGGCGTAAAATGCCCTTATTACACAGCAACGAAAACAGTCGTACTGAAGCAGAGTGCGGAAGCGGAAGAGTTACCTAAGAACTTTGACCCTTTGGCCACTGTTGACAATTGTGAATAACAAATGTCTGTAAGAAACCACATTTTTTTACAATAGGACCTGTAGTATAGGTGTATTTCACAGCAACATGCCCCCAAAAATTCAAAACATGACCCTTTGGCCACTCTTGACAACTGTGAAGAACAAATGTCTGTCAGAAAACACATTTTTTAAAATAGGACCTGTAGTATAGCTGTATTTCATAGCAGCATGACCCAAAAAAGTATAAAAATGACTTCTCAACCTCTGTTAAAAATTCTGAGGGAGAAATGCCACTTAGAAGCCACATTTCTGTTCCAAAGGACCTTGATTATAGCTGTATGTCACAGCACCATGACCCCAAAACCATTGACAGTGTGAAAAATTTTAAAGATGAAGTGAGTAAACGGAATATGTTTTTTCTCATGAAACAGTTTACAATTGGTGTCTTTTAGAGTCTCCTCACCGCAAAACCAGCAAAATGACCTTTTGGGAACTGAGAATAAAAATTGCAGTAAGAAATTATCATTTTAAAAACATTTTTTCAAGAGGACCATTTCTGTTTGAAGAGGAATGTGAAGTAGACTGGCAACTAATCGGTGACCTCAGCAATTGGGGCCACAACATCATCAGAGATCAACGCCTGATTCATCTTGATGAAAGTCAATCGATCCACATTATCAGTGGAATGCCGGATGCGTTTGTCTGTAATGACTCCTCCAGCTGTGCTGAAGGTCCGTTCAGATATGACGCTGGCTGCTGGGCAGGACAACACCTCTAAGGCGTGGCGAGCGAGCTCGGGCCATTCATCCATTTTGGATACCCAGAAGTCAATTGGGTCCGGAACATATATCCAAAAACATCGGTGTTGAGTCGCAGATAGTCGTGCACCATGATCTTAAGCCGGTCTCTGTGTGTCGTATGTGTGCCCTGCATTACATGTGTTGGCCAGGTGGTAAATAAGGATTGCCAGAGGTCACCCATTAGACTTCTGCCACAAAGCTTCCTGCTGCTGCTGCCGCTACGGCTACTTGGCACTCTACTGCTGTCACGTTGCTGTTCGTTACCGAGATTCCCAGGGCACCGACCCATCAATGACAGGCCTGACGGTCCTGCAACCGACGATCCGCTGGCTTGCGTGTTGTCACCAGCACTGGAAGAAGCACCTTCTCTCTTACCTCTACCTCCATGTCCTACGCCCCTCGTTGCTCGCTTACCACCTGCAGTTCGCTCCATGTAATTTAAAGGGTATGGAAGAGTTTTCACAGTCTCTTATTGAAAGACGGCAAATTACAGCTATTCTTAAATCCCTCTAATTTCCAACAGCCAACCAGGATTAGAAACAGAATTGTTTCTATCAAATATCTGTGAAATGCGGTCTGGTGGAAGAAACGTAACACAAAATCAACAGTGTTCTTCAATCAGTCGCTGAGATTTACAACGGCCCAGTAGGACTAGCAGTTGATAGTTTTCAACAAACTATCGTACAAATGCACGATTAGCGCCAAACTGAGATGCACTGAGTGAAATAGAAGTATTGAACAGTTATATGGATTAATATGGCAGCCTTCGCACCACTGACAACAGGCGTAATTTACTATAAAATATGTATAACACAATATGAGTACAACTGAGCTCTCTGCGCCAAAAAGAGGCACGGACTTCAATAAGAGTATTTAAATGTTATATGGATTAATATGGCAGCCTTCGCACCACTGACAACAGGTGTAATTTACTATAAAATATGTATAAAACAATATGCGAACAACTGAGCTCTATGTGACAAATATATGCACGGACTGCAATAAGAGTATTTAAATGTTTCATAGTTTCATAGTTTGTAAGGCCGAAAAAAGACAAGACGTCCATCCAGTTCAGCCTGTTGTGCTAAGGTGTTGATCCAGAGGAAGGCAAAAAACCCCAATGAGGTAGAAGCCAATTGTCCTCATTTTAGGGAAAAATTCCTTCCCGACTCCAATCTGGCAATCGGAAAAATCCTGGATCAATGACCCCTCTCCAGGATCCTAGACACTATAACTTGTTATATTATTACACTTCAGAAATGCATCCAAACCCTTTTTGAATTGATAGGTGCCAAAAAATACCTTTTATTATCCGAATACATTACAGATACGTGTTTTTTCACTTTGGCGCACTACAGCTTTGTTCATTGAGGCACCTTGCACTTAAATGTGAATACAGCAATTTTGTAGTCACCACAGGTGAATTGAAAGGTGCCAAAAATACCTTTTATTATCCGAATACATTACAGATACGTGTTTATTGACTTTGGCGCACTACAGCTTTGTTCATTGAGGCACCTTGCACTTAAATGTGAATACAGCAATTTTGTAGTCACCACAGGTGAATTGAAAGGTGCCAAAAATACCTTGTATTATCCGAATACATTACAGATACGTGTTTTTTTACTTTGGCGCACTACAGCTTTGTTCATTGAGGCACCTTGCACTTAAATGTGAATACAGCAATTTTGTAGTCACCACAGGTGAATTGAAAGGTGCCAAAAAATACCTTTTATTATCCGAATACATTACAGACATGTGTTTTTTGCACTTTTGCCCAGTCCAGATTTGTTGATAGAGCCACCTTGCAGTTAAATTTGAATCCAGCAATTGTGTAGTTACCACAGGTGAATTGAAAGGTGCCAAAAATACCTTGTATTATCCGAATACATTTCAGATACGTGTTTTTTCACTTTGGCGCAGGCCAGCTTTGTTGATAGATCTACTTTGCAGTTAAATTTGAATCCAGCAATTGTGTAGTTACCACAGGTGAATTGATAGGTGCCAAAAATACCTTTTATTATCCGAATACATTACAGATACGTGTTTTTTTCACTTTGGCCCAGTCCAGATTTGTTGATAGAGCCACCTTGCAGTTAAATTTGAATCCAGCAATTGTGTAGATACCACAGGTGAATTGATAGGTGCCAAAAAAACCTTTTATTATCCAAATACATTACAGAAATGTGTTTTTTCATTTTGGCGCACTACAGCTTTGTTCATTGAGGCACTTTGCACTTAAATGTGAATACAGCAATTTTGTAGTCACCACAGGTGAATTGAAAGGTGCCAAAAATACCTTTTATTATCCGAATACATTTCAGATACGTGTTTTTACTTTGGCGCAGGCCAGCTTTGTTGATAGATCTACTTTGCAGTTAAATGTGAATACAGCAATTTTGTTTTGATTTGAGGGATTTGAGAATAGCTGTGATTTGCCGTCTTTTAATAAGAGACTTTCCAAAACTCTTCCATACCTTCTCAAATTTTTATATTTCTGAACATGGAGCGAAATTCAGGTGGTAAGCGAGCAAAGATGGGGGTAGGACATGGAGGTAGAGGTACGAGAGAAGGTACTCCTTCCAGTGCTGGCGACAACACGCATGCCAGCGGATCATCAGTTGCAGGACCGTCAAGCCTGTCATCGCTGGGTCAGGACCCTGTGAATCTCAGTAACGAACAGCGTCGCCAATCTGTCCTTCAGTGGTTAATGCAACCTGCATCCAGCAGTCTTACCTCCTCGTCCTCCCAGTCACGGCCACAAATGCGCATCAAAATCACAGCATCCTCCAACATGAAGCACCCAAATTCAATCGGTACCCACCAAGGGGATAACCCCATTTTCTAAAACCTTTTTTGATGACAAAATGGGGTTTGGGTCAAAGGGCATGTCAAAAATAAAGGGGCCAAAAGAGGATATTTTCTCTGCTCTGACCCCATTACTAAACCCACAGAGAGGAAAGGGAAGCCGTCAATCGGCAAAAATCCCGGGGCGGTCGGCAACGGCCTTGCACCCCTTTTGCTTGTAGCCCCACCCGGATGCATATGCACACTACGAAGTCACCTGTGTTGATGATATATGAACGACATTGCGGACCCCAATGGTCTTTCAGTAGAATTTGCTTGCGACCCGTTTTCATCACAAAGGAGAAGGAAGACGATGGGTACCAATAGGGGGTTCCGCCTAAAAAGGGGAGGGGGCGTCCAAAAGTCCGTGAATGATTCCCCCACCACGGTCAGCGAAACCCCCTCCTCGCTTATCACCGTCAAAAAGGTCCAGGACCCTCAACCGGGTTTTCTTTGACAAGCCCTATTCACCCAGGATTCATATCCGTTTTTGCGGAAAACGAAAAATAGGGGCAAGAACCTCAGGGGGTTAACCACCACCAACATGTCTACACATTTCAGCGAATCATGAGTTAAAGGAGGCAACATTTGGGCCAAAAAAAGGGGCCAACCGACCCCGGGGCCCCCAACCACTGTCACACCCCGTCTCCGCCTCCTCCTCCGCCACCACCAAGCGTTCCCAGCTCCCATGTTTTTCAGTCGATCGGGGTCGCCCCCCATCAGCCTCCACATCGCCCGAGTACCACCAAACCACCAAGACCCCCTCCCACCCCTTTTCCTTCCCCAATTTGACGACCTGCATGCCTTTCCGGGCCAGTCTTGCAGCCCCGCCTTCTGTCTTTCCATTTGGGGCAGAAGAAAAACTTTAACCCAAACCACCCAAAGCCAAAGCCTGAATGCGGGGATTGACAGGCTTTTGGCCCTTAAAAAGTTGCCTTTCCGTCTGGGGGACACAGATGGGTTTCCCCCACTCAGGCCCTTGCCTGCCCCCAAAAAAACCCTATGCTGACAGGGGCATTTCTTTGCCAGAAAAAACCTCCCCCGCCCTGGCCACCACGTGTCAATTTAAAAATTTTAAGCCGTTGTCTGCACTGTGGCCAAAAAGCCATCTGCCACTGACACATGGGCTAAGCACGGGCCAAGGGCCCCTATATCTTTTTGACGCTCAGGGGGGAGCGGGTGGTGTCTCTGGGGGACGGGGGCTCTCAGGCTCGGCGCACGCTCTTCAAAACCGCAGGGATGGTGCAGGGTTCTTTCCCCCAAGGTCCTTTTGGTGGCATCACGTTCCCATAGAAACCAGGCCTGTTGAAATTAATCGTCTTGGAGACCGTCCACACACGGGTGAGGCTGTGGACGGCTCTCCGCAAGAGACCGAGCGCTGGCTGGGTGCCAAGAACCTTGTTGCCAGGCAAGGTGGTTTTTGCGATAACGGGCGAAATCTGCTGGCCGCCCTTAAGATCGGTAGGCTGGAGCACATCCCTTGCCCTGGCACATGTCATGAACCTTGTCATCCCCGAAATTTCTAAAGAGCTACCCGGGGCTGGACTGCCTGCTGAGGAAGGCTCGAAGTCTAAGTTCGCAAATTCCGCCGTCGCACCCTCTTCATCCCCCTGGGCTGGTTGCAGCGTCAGCTCGGCCCTCCCCGTCAACCGTCTCATTGTTGACTGGCAACACGCTGGAATTCCACCCCCCCACAGCTCCAGCGATTGTGGCAGCAGCGCAATGCCATTACGCAGTACAAGTGACACCCTGGCCTGACAAGCAGCGGTGCGGACCTCGGGGTGTTGAGCCACCAAAAGTGGAGGCAGGTGAAAGAGCTCTGCACCATCCTTCCAGTTTTGAAGAAACCACCAAAATGGTCAGTGCGGACAGCCCTTGTCAGCATGAACATTGTGGTGACTAGTTCTGGAACGATCGTTGGGCACTCTGAAACACAGTCCCGCCACGACGGAGGAGGGGACGGGCACAGATTGGACACGGAGCCTTTCTCTCCGTCAATCCACAAGGCCCGACAGTTTCTCAATTTATCGGTCTTCATTAGGCAGTGGTTCGGGGGTCCAGGCTATTGCAAGGTGCGCATCAGCTCTCAGGGTGCATCATCTCAGGCAAGTCAGGGCGTGTTTTAAGCTGTGCCGAGAAGCGGAAGAGGAGGAGGAGAGGTATTCCTAGACAAACCACTTTTCCGGGCGTCCCTGCCTTGGAAAGAGGTTGGCGCGAATTGTAGGCGGAGGTGGAAGATGCGGAAGATCCATTTCTAGTGGCCCTCTACCCAGAGGCTTGGGAAATCAACGGCTCCATCTCTCACATGAGTGCTTGGATGCTCTTATTTTTCCTCCAACATGATCCTCCGCATTAAGGCCATCAAAATGACAACATTACGGTGGCCACCCCTCCTGGATCCGCCCGTACAAAACAAAACACAGCACTTTCCTTCCCCAACCCAAATAGAGAGTAAAAATGCAGGAAAATGGAGACCCTTGCTGATTGATCAACTGAGACATCTGTTGCGTCTGATTCACGTTTCTTCAATGTCACGGTGAACAACACAGCGACGTGACAAGCATTAGAGTGCCAAGTAGCCGTAGTCGCAGCAGCACAGGCAAGGTGGCAGAACCTAAAGGGGTGGACCCTGGCAATCTTTATTTACCACCTTACCAACACAATGCAATGCAGGGCACACATACACAGACAGAGACTGGCTTAAAGATCATGTGCACGAATATCTGCGTCTCAACACCGAGGTTTTTGTAATTTGTTCCGGACCCAATAGACTTTCGGGTATCCAAAATGGCGAATGGCCCGAGCTTCTTGCTCGCCACGCCATAGAGGTTTTTTTTGTCCTGCCCAGCAGCCAGACCGTCCATATCGAGCGACCTTCACACAAAAGTTTGGAGGAGTCATTACAGTCATTACAGACAAACATCATCTCTGATGATGTTGTGGCCTCAATTGCCGAGGTCCCCGATTAGTTGCCGGTCTACTTCCACATTCCTCCTTCAAACAGAAATGGTCCTCTTGAAAACTTTTTTTAAAATGATCATTTCTTACTCAATTTTTATACTACTTTTTCACCAACAGTTTCATTTTGCTGGTTTGCTGTGAGGATACTGTAAAAGACAGCAAGTTTCATGACAACACTGTATTCCATTTACTCACTTTATCTTTAGAAGTTTTCCGCATTGTCAATGGTTTTGAGGTCATGGTTCTTGTGAGATACAGCTATATTTATGGTCCTTATGGAAGCAGAAATTTTGGCTTTTTAAGATGGCATTTCTCCCTTCACACTTTTTAATAGTGTCTCAGAAGTCATATTTAATAATTTTTTGGGGTCATGTTAGTTGTAAGATCCAGCAATAATCATGGTCCTTTGGAACAGAAATGTGGCTTTTAAGTGGCATTTCTCCCTCACAATTTTTAATATGGCTGAAAAGTCATATTTAATAATTTTTTGGGGTCATGTAGCTTGTGAGATACAGCAAAATAATCATTGTCCTTTGGAACAGAAAGTTGGCTTTTTAAGTGTCAATTTTTTCCCTCACAATTTTAATAGTGGCTGAGAAAGTCATTTTTTATAATTTTTGGGTCATGGCTGCTTTGAAAGAGCAGCAATACTACAGGTCCATTTATAAAAAAAAAAGTGGTTTCTAACAGACATTTGTTCTTCACAATTGTCCCAAAGTGGCTCTATGGTCATGCTTTGAATTTTTTGGGGGCATTTTGCCTTTGAAAAGCAGCTATACGACAGGTCCTATTATAACAAAATGTTGTTTCTTAAACAGACATTTGTTCTTCACAATTGTCAAAAGTGGCTCATTGATCATGTTTTGAATTTTATGGGGCATTTGCTGTGACGTGCAAGCTATACTACAGGTCCTATTTAAAAAACAATATGTTTTGTTTTCTTAAACAGACATTTGTTCCTCACAATTGGTCAATAGTGGCTCATAGGGGTGATGGTGCTGTCAGAAACAGGAATATGTAGGACACAGTTTTAAGACACATATTCAAATGACTTGTTTTTTGCAAAATCGTTAACAGAGCTATTTCAATCCCTGTATTGAGACAACCCATTTAATTACAAATTAAAAGAAAAGAGAAACAAAGACATGGGTGGGATTCCATCCTATTTTATAAAATGTGTGTTCTAGAATTAAACCTACTAAAAAACTTGCATGTACAAAATAGCTGGTAAAAAAAAAGTCCTCTAGAATTGACAATGGAGGGAACAGGAAAACTGACCAGATGTCGGTTTCATTCAGAGGACATGGAGTATGGGGGAAGCAGACAGAGAACAAAGTACAGAGACAATTTCCTCCAGCCACATTGAGTAAAATGAGAAAAGAAGCCAAGAAAAGGGCAACCTGGTGAACAGTAGCCGTTAACCACCAGTATTTCCAAGGTGAATGCTCAATTTGGTCCGCACTCAAACGGAGGGGCAAGCGCTACCCAGACAGGGACAGTATATGTCCAGTGAAAACTAAAATGGTGGTGAAAGACTCCTTTTTCCAGCACTTTTTAAATCTGTGGTCATGTAGATTTAATGGCCATGCTGCGTTCCAGGACAGGGATATTCTATGTCCAGTTTCAAACTAAAGATGGAGGTTGAAAACGCCTTCTTCCGGCACTGTTTAATCTGGGGTAATGCTGGTTTGGGGCTAAGGCTGTGGCCCAGGGACATGTATAGTAAATGTCCGAGTGAAACTAAAATGGTGGTTTAAAGACTCCTTTTTCCGCACTTTTAAAATCTATACTGGGGGTCAGTAGTTTGGGGGCTCATGCAGTTGCCCAGGAACAGGTAAAGTGAATGTCAAGTGAAATAAAATGTGGTTCAAAGACTCCTTTTTACCGGCACTTTTTAGTCCTGGGTCATGCGTTTGGGCTCATGCTGTGGCCCAGACAGGTATAGTCAATTCCAGTGAAACCTAAAATGTGGTGAAAGACTCCTTTATTCCGGCACATTTTTAATCTGGGGTCATGCAGGTTTTTGGGGCTCATCTGTGTCCCAGGACAGGGGATAGTCAAATGTCCATTCAACTAAAAAGGTGGTTGAAAGACTCCTTTTTTCCTTTCCCGGCACTTTTTAATCAGTGGGTCGATGCAGGTTTGGGGCTCATGCGTGTGGCCCAGGACAGGGATAGTCAATAGTCCAGTTCACTAAAATGGGGTTGAAAACGCTTTTTCCGGCACGTATTTAAATTGGGGGTCATGCAGGTTTTAAGTGTCATACTTGTGGTGGCAAGACAGGGATAGTGAATGGTCCTGTGATTTTTTTTCTGTGGCTTTTATAACCTAAGTGTAGTTGGCCTAATATGTGCAACAATATCCAATTGACTGTTGTGGAATATAATTCCAGCTATCTCCCAGCCCTGTTTTAGTGTAAGAATGAAGGTGTTGTGCTCTCCATAGACTTTAATGGTCAGCGATCATAATCTACAACCATCGACCAATCGAATAACCTTGTCGATAATAGGTCGACTATCGACCATCGACGATGTCGATGGCCAACGTAATACGCTCAACACTATATTGAATTTCCATTCCTTGACAAGTTTCCTCTTGAGAGAATCCACAGTCTCACGTGCTCTAACATAAAGAATCCACTTTCTATTTTTGATGTAGAGAAATGCCCCCTTGTCCTAGATACAGCCCTGGGTATAAAATAATCCTTGGGAGCGATCTCTATATTGACATATGATGTATTAAACATATTTATTATGTCTCCTCTGAAGCTGTTTTTTTTTCTCATAACTAAATAACCCTTAATCTTTCTGAATCTTTCTGGGTATAGTAATCCACGCATCCTTTGAATTATTTATCTTGTCGCGCCTTTGTACCTGTTCAAGCTACAATGTCTTTCCCTGTACACTGGTGCCCGAAACGTACACATTATTCCCATTTTGGGTCTAATTGACTTGTAAATGGAAAATAATTTTTCTCATCTGTGCATCTAGCCCCTTTTAAGCACCCCATCATCCTATTTGCCTTGGGCAGCGCTGTCGACACTGGCTGCTACAATGAAGTTTACTGTTAAACAGGATTCCCAAGTCCTTCTCCATGTCATTTTTTTACCCAGCCTTTTTCCATTTAAAACATTTGTCATGTAAGGGGTTTTTTTCTTCCCCTTGCATAACCTTGCTTTTTTCTTTTTAAACCCTCATCTGCCATTTCCTCCCCCAGCCCCCCAAACCCTTATCCAGACCCCTTTGTAAAAAACATTACCCCTTTTTGTGTTGATTACTTTACAGAGTTAGTATTGTCTAAAAGATCGATTTTCTACTTGCAATCCCTAGTAAGAACTTAATGAAAATTTTTAAAAGGATGGGCCCCCCAACGGAGCACTGTGGAAACCCCCCACTAGTTACTATTTCTGTTTAAAAACTTGCACACTTTTCCCCCCGCCCCAAGCATTCTCATTTTTACTTACCAACCTTTTAAATTTGGCACTGTATAAAAGCTTTAAAAAAAATCTTATATATGACACCAATCCTCACCCCTCCAGTCTAGCACTGACTTCCTCATAGAAGCTGAAAATTTTATTTGACAAGCCCAATGTTTCAAAAACCCATGCGGAATGGCGTTATACATTTTTTTTCAGTGAGTACCCCAATAGCATCGCTGAAAAACCCTTCAAACTTTTTCCCAAAAACAGGGGTTTAAGCTTCCCGGGCCTATGTTTCCTGGATCACTTTTTGACCCCTTTTTGAATATTTCCCCCACTTTTGCTATGCGCAAATTTTTGGGAAAACCCCCCCGTTATTAGACAGCCCCTAAATATTAAAATAGGGGCCTATCTTGACATCACTTAACTGCCTTGGGACACGTGGGGGGGGTTGCCCAGGACATGGGGATTTTCTTTTTTAATCTTTTAAAAAGTGTTTGACTTTTTTTCGGGTTAACAGGAAACTTTTAAAAGTTGGATTTTACCTCACCCCTCTGTTCAACGGGAAGGTCATCCCCTCAAAAAAATACATGGAAAAAAAGTTTTTAAATAGGTTTGTTTTTTTTTCTCATCGCCCTCTCGTCTCTTCCTCAGTATTTTTTCAAGGGGCCAACATTTTCATTTTAAAATGTTTTTACTATTTATATATTAAAAAATATTTTGGGGGTTTATTTTACTTTCTATGGAAATACTCTTTCTGTCCCAGCTTTGCTGCCTTTTTATTATTTTTACCACTTTTTTTTTCCCTATACTTTTTAGACCTCTTCACTACCCTCCGTTTTAAAGATGAAATGTTTTCTTTTTTTTATTTATTGCCTCTTTTACACCCTGTTATCCACTTTGGGGTTTTTCCTTTTCAATTATTTTTTTTTACCTAAGGTATGTACCTTCACAGGGGGTACCTACATGTTTTTAAAAATATCCCATTTATTTTTTGTTCTGCCTATTTAAACAATTTTTTCCCGCAAACAGTTTTTTTGGGGCCCCTCTAACAAATAAAAATTTCTTCCAAAATTCATTTTTTTGTGGTCCTTTTACAAAAACTCTATTGAAGGGAAAACGGAAATTTATTATATTATGGCACTATTTCCTAGGGGCCCCTCAATTGAAACCTTTGTTTTTTCTGTCAGGGCTATTAGTCAATATTAAATCTAAAGGGGGCCCTTTCCCCTAGTCGGTTTTTTTGCACCATTTGGCAAAGGTAATTACATTAGTTATGGGCAAAAAACCCGTTTCCCTTTTTGAAAACTACAGCTTCAGATTCCCAATTGAGTCTGATAGTTAAGTCAACCCCTAATTTCAACCTCATTTTGATTTGCTGCCCATCTATTTGCCTGAGAAATACATCTTATATGGTTCTGTACATTTGGGGCCTATAAAGACCCCTATTATATTTTTTTGTTATTGTTACCCCCATGATATTTACCCATAATGATTCCCTGTTCATTACCTGCACCTATATCTTCCCGCAGGTTGGCTACAGCAGGTTTACATAGAGGGCAGACACCCCCCCCCCTTCCGGCTAACATCCCTTTAAAAATAGAGTAACCATGTAAGTTAACCCCCATCGAGCGCTCGTCCACCATTCTCAGTTTTCCGCACTATGTCATATTTTTCTTCACTATTGTAATTCCATTTTATTTATTTTGTTGGTCAGCTCCTTTCATTGTTCAGCATGCAATTTAGAGATTTTTCAGTGTGTACTCCTTTCTCCCTGATCTTTTTTAACTATTGCTACAACCCCCCACCCTCCGAGTCCACGCCCCTGTTTTATTCCTAATTCACCAGCTCTCTATCTTCACTATCTTGCAACTATCTTTGTATTACCCCCCCCCCCCCCACTCCCTATTTTTAAATATATCCTCCAACTTCCAGGCCCAATTTGGTCCCCCAATACAGCTGCACTCATCCCCATATTATGGTGCAGCCCGTCCCTATCATATAGTCCCTGTAGCCAAGACAGAAGTCGAGCCCCGTTCTCCAAAAACCAAAATCCCTCTTTCCTACAACCAAAATTATAGCCCACTTATTCACCCTCCCTAATCTCCCGCTGTCCTCTCTGGTGGAGACCCTTGGAAACATGTAATATTTCTGAATATTACCTTGGAGATCCTTGCCTGAACATTTTGGCCTAAGCCCCCGTAAATAAGTTTTTAAGGACACTCCACTAGTGTGAGCGACTTGCCGTTGGCATCGCCATCGGTCCGAAGGTCTATAGTCGACCCATCATCGACAAGAAAGTCGATAGAGAGCATCGATTATGGAGCGATGACCATTAAAGTCTATGGGAGAGCAACAAACACCTCACTTCTTACACCCAAACAGGGCTGGAAATCTGGAATTAACATACCACAACCAGTCAAATGGTATACATGCTACATCTAAGGCAACACATTTAGGTTCAAAAAAGCCACAGAAAAAAAACCACACAACATTCACATCCTGTTCTTGTACATAGCCAATACCCAAAAATCGCATCACCCACAAAATATAAAGAATTACCAAAGGCAGTATGATTTGAACCCTCACTTACTTGTACTGGTACACTTGACTATCCTGTTCCCTGAGAACGCAGCATGAGCCCCCAACCTGCAAGACCCCCACATTTAAAAGTGCCGGAAAAGGATCTTCAACCACCATTTAAGTTGAACAGGATATCGACTATACAAGTCCTGGGGCACAGCATGAGGCCCCAAACCTGTCATGACCCCCAGATTCAAAATCCGGAAAAAGAAGATTCTTTCAACCACCATTTTGTTTCACTGGACATAGACTATACCTGTCCTGGGCCACAACCCAGCATAGAGCCGCCAAACCTTCATGACCCCAGATAAAAAAGTGCCAGTGAAAAGGAGTCTTTCAACCACCATGTGTTATGTTTCACTTGACATTGACTATACCTGTCCCCTGGGCCACAGCATGCGCCCCAAACCTGCATGACCCCCACTTTAAAGAGCCGAAAAAGGAGTTCTTTACAACCACATTTAGTTGAAACAAACTGGACATTTACATACATGTCCTGGGCCACAGCATAAGCCCCAAAACCTGCAATGACCCCTACATTAAAAAGTGCCGAAAAAGGTCTTTCCAACTCACCATTTTTTATTAGTTTCACTGGACATTACTGTCCCTGTCCTGGGTACAGCTGCCCCTCCTTAAGGTGCGGACCAATTGAGCTTCACTTGAAATACTGTGGATAACGCTCCTGGTTCACCCATTTCCCCTTTATTCATATGGCATTCATTTTTCTCATTTTAACCCAACGAGCAGGAGGAAATGTCTCGTGTACTTGTTCTCTTCGGTGCTCATACTCCATGTCCTCTGAATAACCTACATCTGGTCATTTTTTCCTGTACTCCCTTATACAATTCAATGAATTTTTTTACCACTATTTTGTACATGCGCTGTTTTAGTAGTTTGTAAATTCTAGAAAACACATTATTAAAAAAGTGATGAATCCCACACCATGTCCTTTGCTTCTCTTTTTTTAATTGTAATAAATGGGATGTCTCAATACAGGATTGAATAGCTATAGTTTAAAGATCTTGCAAAAAACCAGTCATTTTTGCAATATGTGTCCATTAACAGTGTTCCTACCTATTCCTGTTTCTGACATGCACATCACTGCCTTGCACACTCTTGACAATTGTGAAGGAACAAATGTCTGTTAGAAACAACATATTTTTATAATAGGAACCTGTAGTATAGCAGCATTTAAAGGCAAAATGCCCCCAAAAATTCAAATCAAGACCCTTGAGCCACTTTGACAATTGTGAAGAACACTGTCTGATAGAACCAACATTTTTTTTATAATAGGACCCTTTAGTATTCTGCATTACAATACAGCATGACCCAAAAAATTTAAAAAAATGGACTTGTCAATCAACTGTTAAAAAATTGGAGGGAGAATGCCACTTAGAAGCCATATTTCTGTTCCCAAGGACCATGACTATATTTCTGTATCTCACAGCTACATGACCCAAAAAATTAATAAATATACTCTCAGCCACCATTAAAAATTGTGAGGAGACAAGCCACTAAAAAGCCACATTTCTGTTCCAAAGACCATGATTATTGCTGTATTCACAGCTACTGACCCAAAAAAATTAAAATATGACTTCTCGAGCCACTAGAAAACTTGTGAGGGAGAAATGCCACGTTAAAACCACATTTCTGTTCCAAAGGACCATAATTATAGTCTTGTACTCCACAGCAACCTGAGCCATGAAACCAGTGACAAAGCGAAAACTTCATAAGATAAAGAGAGATGAATGGAATAAGGAGTCATGTCATGAAACCTTAGCTGTTTTTTTACAGTCTCCCTCACAGACTGAAACAGCAAATGAGAACTGTTGGGAAAACAGAATAAAAATTGCAGTAAGAAATGATCAATTTTAAAAACATTTTTCAAGAGGACCATTTCTGTTTATAGAAATGAATGTGAAGTAACCGGCAACTAAATGCGGTGACCCGCAATTGTGGGGCCACAACATCATCAGAGATCATCGCCTGATCATACTTAGATGAAAGTCAAACGATCCCGCATTATCCGTGGAAAGCCGATGCGTATAGTCTATAATGACACACCGAACTGTGCTGAAAGGTCCGCTCAGATATACGCTGTTCTGCTGGGCAGGACAACACCTCTATTGGCGGACGAGTCCCCAGCCCCCAGCACGGCCATTCGTCCTATTGGATACCCAGAAGTCTATGTGGTCCGGACCACATACAAAAACATCGGTAGTTTGAACCGCCAGAAAGTCGTGCAACCATGATATTAAGCTGGTCACTGTGTGTTGAATGTGTGCCCTGCATTGCATGCATTGGTGAGGAGGAAAACAAAGATTGACAGAGGTCACCCAGTAGGCTCTGCCACCTTGCCTGCTGCTGCAAGCTAACCCTACTTGGCATCTCTACTGCTGTCACATCGCTGAATGTTGTTCTACCGTGACATTTGGGAACGAGAAAGCAGACGCACAAGAATGTCTCCAGTTGATTCAATCAGCATGGTCTCTCATTTCCTGCATTTATACTCTCAATTTGGGTGGTGGAAGGAAAGTGCAGAGTTTTTGTTTTTTTACGGGGATCCAGGAGGGTGACACCCAGTAACTGTTGTTCATTTTGGTGGCCTTACTGCAGGAACTTGTGGAGGAAAATGGAGCATCCAGCCTCCCTGTGAATGATGGAGCCTTATGATTTCACCAAGCTCTGGGTCGAGGGTCACTAGCAAACTGATCTTCCTCATCATCTCCTCCGCCTTCAAAATCGCGCCAGCCTCTGTTCCAAGGCAGATACGGGACGTGTACCATCGGTTGTCAAGTAATACCCCTCCTCCTCCTCCGCTGCCTCCCCGAGGCAAACAGCTTCAACACAGCCCTGACATTCCTGAGATGATCCCCAGAGAGCTGATGCGCCACCGATGCACTAGCTCATGAACCCCGAACTCACTGCCTAATGAATGACGCGATGAAATTGTGAAACTGTCGGGCCTATGTGGATTAGACGGATGAGAAAGGCTCCGTGTCCCGCATCTGTGTCCGTCTCCTCCTCCGCCGCTGGCGGGACCTGTTGTTTCAGAGTGTACAAACGATCGATCCAAACTAAGATCACCACAATGCTCATGCTGAACAAGGGCAATGTCCCACGTGACCATTTGGTGCTTCTTCAAAAGGCAAGGATTGTGCAAGCTCTTTCCTCTGCCTCCACTCTCATGGCTCAACACCCCGAGGTCCGCACCGCTGGTGCTTGTTCAGGCCATGTGTTCACTTTGTACTGCTTTTTGTATGGCAGTGCGCTGCTGCCACAATCGCTGGAGCATGTGGAGGTGGAATTTCCAAGCGTGTTGTGCCACTCAAACAATGAGACGGTTGACGGGGAGCCGAGCTGACCAGCAAACGCAGGCCAGGCGGACGAAGCAGGGTGCGAATGGCTAAGTGCGAACTTAGACTTCGAGCCTTCCTCAGCAGCAGTCCCAGAACCCGGTAGCTCATTAGAAAATTTTCAGGACGACAGGATCATGACATGAAGCCAGGCAAGGTATATGCTCCAGCCTACCGATCTTAAGGGCGGCCATCAGAATTTCGCCGTTCTCAGCACAAACCACCATCCTGGTACAAGGTGTTCTTGGCACCAGCCCGAGCTCGGACCTCATTGCGGAGAAAGCCGTCCAAAGCTCCTCACCTGTGTGTGGACGGTCCTCCAAGACAAGATTAATTCAACACGGCCCTTGATTTCTTTCTCTGGCACGTATGCACCAGAGGACCTTGGCCTCTTGAATCTGTAACATGCCTTCAGACCCCAACCGCATTTTGTCATCAAAGTGTCCTTCAGAAAATGATAATCCCACAGTGTGGGTACTCGAGTTGACATTATGGGGGCTTGCTTCATGTTTGAACGGTGATGCTGGTGATGCTGATGACGACCTTATTGATGGCCTGAGACTGGGAGAACATGAGGTAAGACTGCTGCTGCAGGTTGCCATAACCACTGAAGGACAGGTTGGCGACGCTGTTCGTTTACGTGATATATCACAGGGACCCTGACCCCAGCGATGACATGCCTGATGGTCCCTGCCCACAGACGATCCGATGGCATGCGTGGTAGTAGCCAATCACTGGGAAGGAGCACCTTCTCACTTACCCAACCTCCAGAACCCCCACTCCCACCCCCCCCCTACCCCCCTCTTTGCTCGCTTACCACCTGAATTTCGCTCCATGTTCAGAAAATAAAAAATGAGAATGAATGGAAAGTTATGGAAAGTCTCTATATAAAAAGACGGCAAATCACAGCTATTCTCAAATCCCACAAACAAAACAAAAATTTGGCTGGATCAAATATAACTACAAAGAGATCTAACAACAAAGCGGGCCTGCTCCACAAGTTGAAAACAAAACACGTATCGAAATGATTCGAAATAAAAGGTATTTTTGGCACCTATCAAATCACCTGTGGTGACTATCAAATTGCTGTATTTCCACAATTAACTGCAAAGTAGATCTATCACCAAAGCTTGGCCTGCGCCAAGTGAAAAAACACGTATCTGAACTGTTATTCGGATAATACAAGGTATTTTTGGCACCTACAATTCACACTGTGTGACTATAAAATGCCTGTATTCAAATTTTAAGTGCAAGCTGCCCAAATGACCAAAGCTGTAAAAATGCGCCAAGTCAAAAAACACGCAGTAATCTGTTATGTTTTCGTAAAAAACAAGATATTTTATATTGCACCTTTCAAACACGACCTGTGGTGACTATACAATTGCTTTATTCATATATTAAGTGCCAAGCTGCCTCAATGCACAAAGCTGTAGTGTGCCAAAGTCAAAAACACGTATCTGTTATATGTATTCGTATAAATACAAAGATATTTTGGCACCTATCAATTCACCATGTGGTGACCTATAAATTGCTGGATTCAAATCTTAAGTGCAAGGTGGAATATATCAACAAAGTTGGAATGGTCAAATTGAAAAATGCACACCTATCTGAAATGTATCAGCAAATAAAAGTGGAGTTTTGCACCAAACAAAGATACCTAGCAGTTACAGAAAGATTTATAGCCTAAAAGTACAGGGCCCAATATCCAGGAACAAATTCAATAGAAAACTGGTTAATAATAACGCTATGGCATTGCAATGTCTACACTAACGTCGTTGGTGAACTTTATCCAGAATTCTTTATAGTAGCTTGGTCTTTTTTCGCTCCCACCCCGTGACTTTACAGGCGGTAGATGCTCCTTTAAAATTCTTCTACCTACACAATATAAAATCTTCCATCTCTAATCTTATACTAAATTTGTAAGGACACAGCAAATAGTAGAGGTTTTTTTCTGTTAAGAAATATAATAATTTTGCTGTGCTGTTTGGACACAAGCAGATCGCACGACCTTCTGCTCTGAGATGCTGAGAGACACTGAGGCTGAACAGGAAACGCTGTTCTATGAAAAACGAGGTAAATGTGTTTTTCAGACCAATGCAACATACACATCCCAGTCAGTGACGTCGCACTACACAACCCTCACCCTCTCTATACTGTAAGCTGATTTGCTGCCGCCAAAAATGACAGGAAGCCCCGAACAAAGGCGCGAACTTACTAGATGCTGCACAGATTTATAACCTAAAATAATCGCATGATCCAAAAAAATACCGATCACCATAAAAAACTGTGCCGATTTCAACTTTGTCCGATAAATAATACGCGGCAACACTAACACACCACCATCTCTAACTTTGTCATTGTGATTCTCATCCAGCCCCACCCCAGCAATTTGTCAACCTGATCCGCGATATGCGAACAGTACCCGGGCCCCAGTAAACAACAAACTGTTTTGATGATCCCGTCTTTGTGTGCAGATTGCCCTAGTCTGTTGTCCGCTTATATTGAGTCCCCACTACTACACCTGTCCAGCCTTCCATGCACTCCATATTCCCCATCTACGTGAAGGCCAACAGGGTAGGTGTTTTGCTGTACAATGAGCTATTTCTGAGCTGATATCCCCCTCATCTGCCAATTTCAAATTTATTGTGAGTGAACCCAGAGCATGACTAGCTCCCTAGACACTCATTCCTCTACCCTTCTGTTCTAACTGTTTACACCGCTAGCTGCCTCATGTTCCTGCCCTTCCATGCTGCCATCCTCCCCACATCTACAACACCTTGCTAGAGATTGCTCATTGAGCAGCAAACTCGCTTCCAAGTTGGCAATGGGATCTCAAGTCTTGCCCTTGCTCATTTAGATCCCAGGATCCGCTTCTAAATGTGCAGTGTGCACACATCTTGCACAGCAGTAATGCCCCAATAACTGTTGCTCAAGGATGCATACATTGCAACAGGTTGTGCACTGGACAGGCATTGACCAAACCATGGAACTCATGGGGATGTTATCAAAAAGATATATGAATACAATTATAATAATAAGCAGTACAGTACTGTCCCCTCTAAACTCCCCAAATCTAAAGTCTCTCAATCTTAAGTCTCCACATTTAAAAAAAGACACACTTATAAGATAAACACACTTGCAGACTCGTTCACTCGCTCAAAATACTCAGTTTTAAACCTTTCCCCCAATGCCGTTTGGCTGTGCTGCAAACTCTCTTTCAGGAGCAAAAAAAAATTTATATGGATTAATATGGCGGCCTTCGCACCACTGACAACAGGTGTAATTTACTATAAAATATGTATAACACAATATGCGTACAACTGAGCTCTTTGCGGCAAACAGACACACAGACTGCAATACGAGTATTTAAATGTTATATGGATTAATATGGCGGTCTTCTCCCCACTGACAACAGGCGCAATTTACTATAAAATATGTATAACACAATATGTGTACAACTGAGCTCTTTGCGGCAAACAGACGCACGGACTTCAATAAAACTATTTCAAAGTTATAGGGATAAGTTATGTTGGTTTTTGGGAACACTGACACGCAGTGATTGCAATAGAACTGAAAAAACAGGGACAATTTCACCTCCTATCAGAGGTCTGCTGGCCAAAAAAGTTGTAAAAAACAATGCTTTTTCAATTCAAGGTCACAGAACACACTGAGCTGCACAATATCTCCCTTCTTTTCAAAATCTTCCCCTCCTGCAGTGTGCTACATCTTAGGTAAGACAATTAGGTTATAAAAGTCACAGAAAAAAATTCATAGCCTAAAATAATTAATTATGTTCAATGGCTAACCGAAAACATGAGGACGGCGTAGCCACAGCAGATACAGCGGAAGCAGCTGCAAAGGAGCCCCTTTCACACAAAACAAGACACCGGTATTGGAATGGCACATGGAAACTGGCAGGAGACCCCTATCATTTGTTGCACCAGGGACCAACATCTCATCACATATGTGGTGGCAGCAAGAACTTCCCAACCGGGAACGCGGAGGATCAGCTGGCAGGGCCCTAGGGCGTCCAGTTGTTCAACGAGCCCTGTCTCAAATTCCTGCATTCTACTGTCAATTTGTGTGAGTGGAACGAAATTGCTCACTTTTGATTTGGAACGTGGATCAAGGAGGGTGGACACCGCAGTAACCGCTGTTCATTTTGATGGCCTTAAAGCATGGCAAATACGCAAAGACGTTTACTATTGGTTTCTTTTACAGCGGCATGACCCCAAAACCAGCAAAGATGTTCTTGATGGACCCTCAGAATAGAAAGTGCCAGAAGAAACAAGTATTTGAACTACTATTTTAGTGAAATGGACATTGACTATCAATGTCCTTAAATGCAGCCTGACCCCAAAATCCACACATATGCCCTTATGGACCCTCAGAAAAAGTGCCGGAAGAAAGTAGTCTTTGAACCACCATTTTAGTTAAACTGGACATTGACTATACCTGTCATGTACCGCAGCATGACCCTTAAATCTGCATGACCCACAGATTAAAAAGTACGGGAAGAAAGTAGTATTTGAAGCAGTATTTTAGTGAAATGGACATTGACTATCCATATCCTGTAACGCAGCATGTCCCAAAAACCCGCACAGGTGCCCATATGGACCATCAGCAGAAAATTTCGCAATAAGAAATAAACTATATTAAAAACAACTAGTTTTCCAACACTGCTGCTGCTAGATGTCCCCAATAGGTCAATGAGGCCTGTCTGAAAATCTTGCATTCTACTGTCAAGTGGGTTGAAGGAAATTACTGATCAAGGCAAGTGAGGCTGTAAACGTGGATCACGGAGATTCAGCTGGCAGGGCCGGACTAACAGTGGGTGTGGTGAGAGCCAGGGCTGGCGTCTGCCATCTATTAACACACAGGTTCAGCTAGCAGGGCCGGACTTACAGTGGGTGCGGTGAGAGCCCGGGCTGGTGTCCGTCATCTATTAACGCGCAGGTTCAGATAGCAGGGCCTGAGTTACAGTGGGTGGGGTGAGAGCCAGGACTGGCGTCCGTCATCTATTAACATGGCAAAAATGCCCTTATGACACAGCAACGAAAACAGTCATGCTGAAGCAGAGTGCGGAAGCGGAAGTGTGAGCTAAGACCTCCAGCCTTCCTTAGTACACAGTCAATACCTGGGCAGCGCTTGAGAAATTTCTGACTCTACGAAGGCACTTGCCCCTCCATATGAGTGCGGACCAATTGAGCTACATTTGGAAACGCTGGTGCTTGACACTTCTGTTCCACCCAGATGCCCTTTTTCTTTGCTTTCTTTTTCTCATTTTACTCAACATGCTGGAGGAAATTGTCTCTGTTCTTGGGGTGGTGAATGTGCTCCATACTCCATGTCCTCTGAATAACCTACATCTGTTCAATTCTTCCTGTACCTCCCTTGTAC
>JAODAL010032460.1:0-46907 GCA_025379985.1 Phyllomedusa bahiana
ACACTTGGAACGCTTCCTCTCTAGGCACAGGGCACTTTTGATTCGGCAGGGACCACAGGAAAGGGCAGGACTTAAATAGGATCAGCTCCCGGTGAAAACCAATCACCGGCGTGCTGTCCCTTTAAACTTGGTTGCAGTACCCGTGCGCGCCCTAGGGGGTGAGCGCGCACCCGGCCAGCAACATGAACGCGCGGCCGGCCAGGAACCAGAGCGTGGTGAGGTAAGTGTGTGATAGAGTTGCTAGAGCACCTGCAGCCTGAGGAACAGGTCGTGGCGGCACTCGCAGCATGGGACGCTGTGGGGGTGCGGGTGTGCCCGTGACCCGACACTGGGGTTGCGGGGACACCTGTAACACTTTGTATACATTGGTCACAGTTCATGAAAGATAATGCTGCTCATTCACAAGATCAGGGCCATCTTTTCCATTAGGCACACTAGGCAGTTGCCTGTGGGCCCCACAAGTATAGGGGCCACTGGTGATGTATATTTGTTCTAGGAATACAAGAAACATACCCAGGATCCCATTGCTGGCTTTGCTTGTTTAATGGTTTATGTGTTTTTAGGATGTGCAAACAGTTTAAAAATGATAGTGGAGAAGGGAGCCGAAGTCTCCCTGCCCTGCCAATTAGTCTTGTAGACTGCAAGCTGTTAGTGTCCAGACATAAGTGGCGTTATAATATGGTTTATTATTGGGGGTGGCTAGAGGCATGACTTAGCTTGATGTCATGTATTTCGGAAGACCCACTGCAGTACTAAGCCCAGGGGCCCATTATACTGTTAAGACGGCTCTGCACAAGACACACCGTCAATGTGGCTTATGGCACAAGCAGTTATGCACGGCTACATCATCGACTATATAGGCATTAGAGGCATGGTCCAAGACAAAAAATTTCACGAGCTGCACTCCAATCTATGATAGTCCCAAAATGAATACTCTACTAATGTTTCGGCTGCCAATCGATGGACATTTTCTGAGGCACAATGCTTCCTGTTCTGTACAGAAAGATTCTCAGTTGTCTACTCATTATCAGTACAAAGAAGGCCAAACTGAAAGGAGACAGCAGTGTGAATAGATAACACAGGATCCACCAGTCACAAGAGGAGATGTCACAGTTCACCCTTTCAACTCCCTGCCCAGTGATTTCTTCCCAGGTCACAGAGCATGACTAGAAAACTCCTCCTATAGAAAGTCAATGGGACTGAGTCAGTCTTAAGTCTCCTATGTGCATGAAGCTACTATAAAGCGTCTCTCTGACTGCTGTTATAGCAGTGCAAACAAGGCCTATTGGCCAAAGTGAAAACTGCAAGACCTAAGAATTATTAAAAAATATTGACAGTGATATGAAAAATAAAAAAAAATAAAAAAATTCCTAAAAAATGTGTTTAACATGAAAATGGGACTTAAACAATAACTCATTTTTTGATGACACATTCCCTTTAATATGTCGGGTATTAGGGAGGAACAGCGACTGCACTTAGAAGCAGATATTACCGAAGATGAGGTACGAGTGGTGATCTCGAGGCTGACGCACAACAAATCCCCGGGGTCCGGACGGGTACTCGGTGGAGTTCTATAAAATTCTCAGTACCGAGGTGGTTCCAAAACGTACGAATTTATATAATTACATTTATCTATAATCCACGGTAGCTGACTCCTATGATACGTGAATTATACTGTTACTTAAAGGGGTTGTCTCACTACAAGAATTGCTTTTTATGTTAAAGATCTTGCAAAAACAAGTCACTTTGCAATATGTGTCCATTAAAAAGTGTCCTACCTATTCCTAGATATCCCCTATTGTCTGGGCTGCATCAGCCCCTCAGGTTGCTATAGCTACAGACCTGTTTGATCTCTCCTGATAGGCTGCTAGCACTGGTTGCTATAGCTACAGACCTGGCTTCTACTGCCGCCTAGTAGCCAGTAAACACACCCCTAAATTCAAAGTGAAACCAAGAAAACAGGACTGAGGTAAGATGAATCAATGTAGTGAGACAACCCCTTTAAACCACGGAAAGATCTCATCTTATTAGTCTCTTATAGACCCATATCCCTACTAAACCAGGATTATAAGATTCTGGCAAAAATTCTGGCCATTAGATTGCTAACTTTTTTACCACAAATAGTGCACCCTCTCAAAATGGATTCATAGCCAACAGGCACTCCACAAGGAATGTAAGAATGGCACTGGCAGCGATATCACAGGCCCAAAATGAAACAGACCCAGTGTCCATGCCATGGCCGAGACAATGGATAGGCGAAGGTAGGCGACCGCCTAGGGCGCCACTTCATCCCAGGCAGAAAAGGGGGCGCAAGGAGGTGTAGAGTGGGCTGAATTTTCCATGGGGGGTGCATTGTGCCTTATTTACCTAGGGCACCAGAATACCTTGTTCCAGCCCTGGTCCATGCTTCTCAGCTTAGTCACTGAGAAGGCCTTTGTCTTTAAGTGTCTTGGCCGTTTCTGGAAGCTACCTTGTTGTGGAGGGGCTTCGAGGACCTCTTCTCCAGCTTCGTTGATCACCTTCAGTCCAACTCCACAACCTCATCACTTATTAACAACCGTAGTTCACCAATCATAGATCTTTTCAGAGGCACTAGACAGGGCTGCCCATTGTCGCCCTTGCTGTTATCTGTCCATTGATCCACTACTTTATCACATCTCTCAACCTCCTCTCTATCAAGGCATCTCCTTCCCCAATCGAGAGATAAAGGTCTCAGCATATGCTGATGACCTTCTCTTAACGGGGTTTTGCCACGATCTCATTTCATACCTCCTGTATTACGCTCTTCAGCTCTGTGTGCTCAGAAGGGGGCGTGTGTGACTGGTTTGAATTGTATATCATGTGACCCAGCAGGATGACATCACCAGGCCTTTCCTCTCTGTAGTCAAAGAAAGGTCTGCTTATGTAAAGAATTGTAAGTAGCTACAATGTAGCTCAGAGGTAACATTTTTGCTTTACAGCACAAGGGTTCTTGGTTCAAATCCCTTCAGGAACAACCTGTGGATTTTTTTTTTCTCTTTATCAATGCACAGACCCCATTGAGGGTTTTTTTTTTTATTTGCACTGTTTGACTTATTACTAACTAGTCCCCAAAGGACAGGAGTAGAGTGACAGACCTGGGGTTTGAACACTCAGTAGGTAACCCGAGAAGAGAGGTGATGTCTGAGCATGTGCAACCATGACTGAGGAGCTCTCAGCCCTGGTCGTATCCGCTGGAGATGAGCTGTAAACAATGGATCACTAAGGGAGCAGCTAAAACAAAAACAGTGCAGAATTTTTGAGGGTATGTTCACACATTGTCTTTGTGGGGCATTATTCTGTGTGTAATTGTGTTGCAATACGCCCCGCAACTATAGTAATTCATAGCTCTCAATGCCTGCCGTTTTCCCCGATGTGTATTACGCGCCGGGAGAAAGAAGTGACTTGTCACTTCTTCCCAGTGCTTATGACCCGGGGACAATTCAGTGGAATGGGGGCTGGGCCAGAACATTTTAGAAGTACTGTCCTCAACTAGTGTAAGCTGCTGAATGTCGAGGACGACATTAATCCGGTGGGGGAGAAGGTGGTAAGCTTCAATGTCACTGTCAAAACTTAATTGATTATCACTGTCTGGCAGTTAGAGGGCACCAGAGGTGCCTCTGGGACTTAATGAGATTCTTGACTTCAGCTCGTACATCTAAATGGGAGCCATTGTTACACTTTGCATCGATCTACATTTATAGTGTATCATTATCTATTAACATTCTTCATACATTAGTCTAAGCCGTTGAATTTGGGAAATACTGGGTTAAAATGTATACCTTGTTGCCATCTAAATGCCGTTTGCAATTCAATTCTTAGGTGGAAGGATTTCTCCTGCGCTTTTAAACAGAGCAGCCTTCCTACATCATAGCGCGGGTATCTATGTACCGCGCATGCGCGGTCACTAAGGACGCTGCTCTGCTTTATTCTTTGAGCCCGAGGCCCGCCCTGATGACGTAGGGTTGGCGCGAACGAGCGCGCTTAAAAACCAGACTTTACGGGTCCCGGGCGTCTCTCTCTTTCTGCGGTACAGCCGATGCTGTGAGTCCCGCATTCGGGCTCGAGAGACGTGACGGGAATTGTTTCAGGTGGTGAGTAGCAAACACGTTTAGTTTCCATGCTCTGCATGTTTTTCTCAGTGATGTAACTTTAGTTTCCTTTTTATTTTTTTCTATGCAGAAAGGACAACCTCACGTTTCCCTCACCCGTACCTTATACCACTCACTGATTGCCATCAGCGAGGTAAGGTACTTTCTTCTAGGTCTATGGTAGCAGTTAAGAATCATCATTATTAAGGTTCTGTACTGCTGGGTTTCTTGGATACTCTCCTACTGTCATCACCTGGGGGAGTATTCTTTATAAGCGATATTGTAAAGACTGAAATATCTTCTGTTGATATATGATTGTAACTAACTGCCTATCGCATCATTCAGCTTTTACCCTAAGTCTTGCATTTTGAATATTGTTTCCCTAAATTTTGTGTCCCCTGAGGAGACCGGCTTAATATCATAGGGACCGGTCGAAACATGTAGGGACTGTACTATAGGGTTTTCTAGGGACCTTGTAAGTTTAGGTTCCTGACAGGAACGCCCTTATTGGGGCGATTCTCCTGACTTGGGATAGGCTAGGGACTAGCACCAATAGGGCTTTCTAGGGTCTTCTATGGTGCACTTCCCTACTTAGGTCCTATAATACATTACATATCTTTTTGATTAGACCTTTATCTTTCTGTACCTATGGAGAGTTCTAGTATTTGTGGATATTATTTTAACTAGCATTAATAAAAGTTAATTTTTAAGACAATCCCCTCACTTTCACACAGGGCACCACAGGTGCCAGCACACAGCACTGCTAGTTATCCAGCAGTGAGGAAGTGAATAGATAGAGCTGTGCATGCTGGGAGAGAAGGAGTATAAAAGATTCTAGAGAGAGTGTAGTGTAGTGAGTGTGCAGTATGTGGAGGAAGCTACTGGTGTGTGAGACAGACACAGTGACAGAAAGATACAGAGTCCTGTGAGCGCTGCAGCCACTGCAAATAGCACATGTCATAGTGAAGACAGCAGCCAGCGATCACAGCCCTGGAGCTGGATTTGCAAAAAAGGTAGAGACTGCAGCTGATCAGAGAGGGCAGATAAAGCCACTGGGAAACAGGTGACAGGGACATGACTGGTGAAAACTCAGGTACCTGTGATCTTATGGGGCCCTTATTTCCAAATGTCAGCACTCTTGCACAGCTGAACTGGTATGGGGGTCAGCGCCAGTTGCCAGCATCCTGTATGGCTGGACTGGTTTGTAAAATCCACAAGCTTCTGTGCCATAAGTAAAAGCCTGAAGCCTTCCCAGAACATTGTTGTTTGCTGTTATTTATTCAGTCTCCAGTGCACCACATGCATGACCACAACTACTACTCCGATCAATTACTTCACCCATTGTCTGCAATACACCATCCACCTGCATCTTTACAATGTCACTGCACCTCTGCTGACCCTACTGTGTATAGGACCTTGGAGTAGATGGATGTCACTGTACCTCTGCTAACCCTACTGAGAATGGGACCCCGGAGCACACGGATGTCACTGCACCTCTACTAACCCTACTGTGTATGGGGCCCTGGAGCAGACGGACGTCACTGCTCCTCTGCTAATCCTACTGTGCATGGGGCCCTGGAACAGATAGATGTCACTGCACTTCTGCTAACCCTACTGTGTATGGGGCTCCGGAGAAGATGGATGTCACTGCACCTCTGCTATCCCTATTGTGTATGGGGCCTCAGAGCAGATGAATGTCACTGCACCTCTTGCTAAACCTACTGTGTATGGGGGCCCGGAGCAGACGGATGTCACTGCACCTCTGCTAACCTACTGTGTATGGGGGACCGGAGCAGACGGATGTCACTTGCACCTCTGCAAACCCTACTGTGTATGGGGCCCTGGAGCAGACAGATGTCACTGCACCTCTGCTAACCCTACTGTGTATAGGGCCGGGAGCAGACGGATATCGCTGCACATCTGCTAACCCTACTGTGTATGGGCATATATGCCAACTCTCCCGTTTTTGGCGGGGGGGTCCCGCTATTTGGGGTCCCCTCCCGCCCTCCCGGGGGAGTTGGCATTCCTCCCGCCGCCAGCAGGCGGCGGGGGTTCTTTAAATGGCCGCGGCGACAGAGTAGCGCTAGTGCGCTTACTCTGCGGCCGCCGGGCCGCTCCTACAGGCGGGTAAAACGGCCGCTGCGCCCGCTTCACCCGCCCGGAGTCTCGCTGTGCAGGGAGGAGGCAGGAGGGATCGCTCCCTCCTCCCCCTGTATGTCCGGCGCCGGTGTGTGCGCCGTACATACAGATCAGCGTCGCAGGGGAAGTGACGCGCGGCTGCAGGGGAGTGACGCGCGGCTGCTCTCACTTCCCCCTGCGCCGCTGAGGAGATCTTCCGGAGCGGCCGTGCTGCAGGAACCTGGTGAGGTAAGTGGATTTTATTATTTTCTTTTCATTAGCTATATGGGGGGCTTTTGCCTGGCAACTAGGGGGGCACTACCTGGCAACAGGGGGGGCATCTACCTGACAAAAAGAGGGGGCACTACCTGGCAAAAAGGGGGGGCACTACCTGGCCAAAAAGGGGACATCTCCCGGGAAACCCAGGGGGGGCCCACTACCTGGAAAAACAATGGGGGAAACTACCTGGCAAAAAATGGGGGCACTACAGGGAAACAAGGGGGGGCCAAAATTTGCAAAAAATGGGGGCACAACCTGGCAAAACAAGGGGGCATTTTTTGGGGCTCCCAAGGGGGCACTCCCTGCCTGAAAGGGGGAAATTTCCTGCTTAGGGGGGGGGTTACTACCACCCTTAAGGGAACTCCCTTTGGTTTTTTTCCAAAAGCCGTTATGCAGTTGGGGGAGTGGGTGTGGCTTTTTGAAGGGGCGGGGAAAACCCGCCCCAAGATGGGCGTGCCCCAAGGAAAATTTTTTTCCCGGGGGCCACGCAACGCGGGGCTCCCCAAACAAAGACTCCTGCTTTTTCATTTTCAAAAATTTTGGGCAAACTATGTTTTAGGGGGCCTTTGGAGCAAAAGGATGCCACTCCCAAACCTCTGCAAAACCCTACTGGGGGTAGGGGCCCCCGGAGCAACGGATGTCACTGCCCCTCTGTAACCCTACTGTGTATGGACCCCGGAGCGGGACGGATGTCCCCCGGCCCCTTTGGGCTAACCCTACTGGTAGGGGGCCCCCGGAGCAGAGGGAAAGTTTTCACCTCTGCAAACCCCAAACTGCTTAGGGGTACGGAGCAGAGGGGATGCCCTTTAAATCTCTGCAAAACCCAAACTGTGTAGGGGGCCCCCCGGACAAAACGGATGCATGAAAACCTCTGCAAAACCCTACTGTGTTTTGGACCCCGGAGCAGAGGGATGTCCCCGGGCCCCTTCCTTAAAACCCAAATTTTGATGGGGCCCCCCGGAGCAGTTTTGGAGGGGTCTGAACCTCTGCTAACCCTACTGCTTAGGGGGCCCAACGGAGCGGGGAAGGGAAAATTTTCACTTAAATCCTGCTAACCCTTTTTTTTTGGGGGGCCCCCCGGAACAGGGGATGTCACGGGCCCCCCTCTGCAAAACCCTACTGTTTATGGGGCCCTGGAGCAGACGGTTGTCACTGCACCCCCTGCAAAACCCTTTACTGGAAAGGGGCCCCCAAAGCGGGAAGGGATGTCACTGCCCCTCTGCAAACCCTACTGTGTAGGGGGCCCCGGGGGGCATGGGAAAGTCATTTTGCACCTCTGCAACCCTACTGTTTAGGGGGCCTCGGACCCGACAGATTTCACTCCCCACCTCTAAAAAACCCTACTGGGGATGGGGCCCTGGAGCAGACGGTCTCACTGCCCCCTTTGTAACCCTACTGTTTTATGGGGCCCTGGAGCAAGGGATCTAAACGGGGCACCTTTCCCTAACCAAGCTGATCGCACAAGAGGTTTAAATTTGTATGGCAAAAACAAAATTTCCCACCTCCACCAAATTTGGAAAAAGGTTTGGGCTTCACTGCTTCATCGAATGGATTAACGTTTGGGGGCCCCAAAAGGGCGCGAAAAAACATCATTAACAAAAACCCTGCAAAACCCTTGCTGGGGAAAAAACACGAGTGGTGGGGGCAGCATTAAAGGTGTAGCAATGTTTTCATGTCATTCTAAGGGTCACTTGTCCATGTGGAAGACACTGTCACCTGATTTTGATATGAATCCAAACGTGCAGATCACGAAAACACAAAACTTTTTTGTTGTCTTCCCTGGGGCGGGGTGGGAAAATTTTTCCCGCAAACAATGGCAAGTCCACAAATGAAATGGCCGACATTGGTTGGAAGAGCAGGGCCAAGGGCTTTAAGTTCTACCCTGGGCCCCCCAAATTCCCCCAATTGGGAACCCCCAAATTTAGCCTGGGGGGGCCCCCGGGGGAGGTTTTTGGGTTATGGACCTCCAGCAAACTGGGGGGTGCAGTCCGCATGGTGGGGGGGGGCCCCGGATGGTGGGTTGGTCTATGGCCCCCCAGCACTTTTGGGGCAGTTTAGCATGTGGGGGGGGCCCCCGGATGGGGGTGTTGGGTTATGACCACTTTCCCGCAGCTGTGGGTGCTTCAAACATGTGTGGGGCCCCTGGATGGGGGGTTTTTTGGTCTCTGGCCCCCTTTAGCAGCTGTGGGTGCAGTCAGCATGTGGGGCCCCTGGATGGTGGGTTGGGCCCATGGCCCCTCCAGCAGCTTGGGTGCGTCAGGGAAGTGGAAAACCCCCGGAAGGTGGTGGGGCTCTTTGGCCCCTTTCCCGCAGCTGTGGGGGCCCGTCAGTGGGGTGGGGCCCCCGGATGGTGGTGTTTTTGGGTCCAAAGCCCCCCCAGCATCGTGGGTGCAGTTTAGCAAGTGTTTGGGGGGCCCCGGGGGGGTTTTGGTTTCCCCCCCGGGGGGTCCCCCCCCCCCCCCCCTGGGGGGGGGGGGGGGGGGGGGGGGGGAAACCCCCCACCCCCCCCCCCCCCCCCCCCCCCCCCCCCCCCCCAACCCCCAACGCCCCCCCCCCCCGTTTGGGGGCGTCAGCAAAGTGGGGCCCCCCGGGGGGTGGTGGGGGGGTTTGGGTCTATGGGGCCCTCCAGCACTTGGGGGGTACAGTCCCCATATGGGGGCCCCCCGGGTTTGGGGTGTTGGTCTATGGGTCCTCCAGCACTTTTGGGGTGCCCGGCGCCTGTGGGGGCCCCCTGGAAAGGTGGTGGGCTCTAAAAGGCTCCCCAGCAGTGTGGGGCAGTCAGCTTTGGGGCTCCTGGAGGGGTGGGGGTTGGCTCTATGGACCCTCCAGCAGCTGTGGGGTGCAGTCCCGCTTTTGGGGCCCCCGGGGTGGTGGTCTTGGCTCCCATGGGGCCCCCCCCAGCAGCTTTTGGGATCAGTCATATAGCTCCATATACCAACCTACCAGGACCTTATTGCTCTGCACTGATGAGAGACAACACCCCGAAACAGCTGTCTGCAGATGAGCAAAAAAACCCGTGAGGGCCCAAAATGGGAAATTTACATTGCTTCATCTAATGCCCGGGCCCTTTAATACTTGAATTTTTTCTTTTAATTTTCCCTTGACCGTGGGGGGGAGGGTAAGCCTGGATCTGGATCCGTCTGAGGGCTCCTTACAATATTAAGAACGTTCCTTCATCTCATTCTGCTTCACTCTCGGCCGCTTTGATGAGTTTGTGTATTTAGTCTGTGTTTGTTTTTAAGAGTTATGTTGCCGGAGGCTTTGTGGCATCACCGCACAGCAATGATCGGGAAAATTTCACAAAGCCCCGCTATGTTTTCCCTAGGAGAGCGAGAAAACCCCGGGGTTTTTGCATTATTCCAAATCCCCAAACCTCATAAGTTAATTTTTTAAAAGAGCATTATGCATAGATTCCCCCGGGCCCGTACAAAACAAAAGCAAACCCGGCCGATCGCTATTTTTGGGAAAAGGTTTTTATTGGGGGGTTTTCAGAGATTATGGGGCCCCGGGCAAAATAGCTGGTGCACCCACAGGGCCACAGGGTTGGGCACGGGGAAACCCCAGGCCCCAAAAGCCTTTTAAAGGGGATGTGAGTTAAACCTCCAAGACCACAATAGAAAATTTATAACGTGGTTCACACCTAGGAGTGCTGGTGTTTCCGCGGGTCGTCTTGGTCACCTTAGGCTCCAGGGCTTAGGTGCAACTACTCTCTCTGCATCAGCTATAGTTACACCCCTGCAAAAGTGGAATTGTTTCCTCCTAGGAGGAGGCTCGGAGTGACCCACAGGGAAGTAGGGGAACCCCTGGGGGGGATTAATCTAGGAAAAGGCAGGGGAAAAAGAGGGTACACAAGATGAAGAACATTACATACTGTAGGATGGGGGCCCAAAAATTAAATCACGGTTGGCCTTAAAAAAACCCCCTCGGGGGTCCCAAAAATCAACTCATTTTAGGTCCCAAAGGGAAACAAATCCACGGGGGGGCCCCAAAAATCAAATTTTACGGTGGCTCCCAAAATCATTTTACTGGGGGCCCCAAAAATCAAATCCACTGGTTTGGGCCCCCAAAAATCAAACCCCACTGGGGGGCCCAAAATCAATCCACTGTTGGAACCCCCCAAAAACAACTCCACTGTTGGACCCCAAGAATCAACTCCCCTGGTGGACCCCCAAAAATCACCCACGGTGGCCCCAAGAAACAACTCCCTGTTGGCCCCCAAAATCAACTCCATGGTGGACCCCCAAAAATATCCCATGGGGGCCCCAAGAATCATTTTATGGCGGGCCCAAAATCAACTTCACTGGGGGCTCCCCAAAAACAACTCCCCTGGTGGGCCCCAATAATCAATCCCTGGTGGCCCCAAAAATCATTTTATGGTGGGCTCCCCGAACAAATTTTACTGGTGGGGCCCAAAAATCAACTCCATGGTGGGCCCAAGAATCAACTCCTGGTGGACCCCCAAAAATCAACTCCCCTGGTTTGGGGGCCCAAGAATCCTTTTTACTGGGGCCCAAGAATCAACTCCCCTGGTGGGGCCCCAAGAAATTTCCCCGGTGGCCCAAGAATCAACTCCCCTGTTGGGCCCCCAAAAATCAACTCCACTGGTGGGCCCCAAAAATCAACCCATGGTGGCCCCAAGAATCAACTCCCTGGGGGGCCCCCAAAAATCAACCCCACGTTGGACCCCAAAATCAACTCCACTGTTGACCCAAGAATCAATCCGGTTTGGGCCCCAAGAATAACCCCTTGGGGCCCCAAGAAAAACCCCTGTTACCCCAAAATCAACCCACTGGTGGCCCCAAAAATCAATTTCCACCTGGGGACCCAAGAATCAACTCCACTGGTGGGCCCAAGAATATTTCACTGTGGCCCCAAAAAATCATTTCATGGGGGGCCCAAGAATCAACTCCACGGGGGCCCAGAATCAACAAAAAAGGGGGCCCCCAGGCACCCCGGTCTGATATTGCCTAGGAGAATGGGTCAACATGGATGCATTGAGCCATGGTCCCTTTAACAATGGTAAAAAAATTAATTTGTTATTTTGATCAGTAAAAAATTTATTATACTGGTGTCCGTTCACCAACAGGGAATAATTTTACAAAAAAAATTTCATCTGCACAAACCTTACGCTTTAGAAATCCAAATGATATACAACTGTGTTTGGAAATGCTAACAACCCCTTTCAGCGAGCTTCATATTAAAGAAGGTGCAGCCACCCAAAAAAAAATCAGACCATAGCAACCAATCAAGCTCAGCTTTTTTTTTTCCCGAGCAGTAATGAGATGAAAGCGAGCCTTGATGGGTTACATGGGGTCTGATTTGGTTTCTATGGGGTTTATTGACTGCCATGGGCTCTGAAGGTTGCTTTGGGCTTGAATTTGGTTGCTATAGCCCGATCGGGTTTTTATGGATCTGGTTGGGCGCTAGGGAAAAAAGACAAAATAAATGCTAGACAGTTTTCATACATAAGGCCCATAGACACAGATAATGGAAATTTTTTTTCGGATGGCATGCACCTTCTTCAATATGAAGCATCAGCATGAAGCGTGTCTGTTAGACATTTCCAACACAAGTTGTGATATCATTTGGATTTCTAAAGCGTAAGGTTTGCTATGGGCTCTGATTGGTTGCTATGAGCTCTGATTGGTTGCTATGGGCTCTGATTGGCTGCAATGGGCTCTGATTGGTTGCTTTGGGCTCTGATTGGTTGCTTTTGAGCTCTGATTGTCTGCCATGGGCTCTGATTGGTTGCTATGAGCTCTGATTGGCTGCCATGGGCTCTGATTGGTTACTATGAGTGCTGATTGATTGCTATGAGCTCTGATTGGTTCCTATGAGCTCTGATTGGATGCTATGGACTTTGGTTGCTATGGGTTCTGATTGCTTGCCATGTGCTCTGATTAGTTCCTATTGGCTCTGATTGGTTGCTATGGGCTCTGATTGGTGGCTGCGGACTCTGATTGGTCACTATGAGTGCTGATTGATTGCTATGGGATCTGATTGTTCCCTATGGGCAACAAAGACAGTCTTACTGCTAGACAGTTTTCATACATAAGGCCCTATGGTCTTCCTGGAAATTGGACTGTGGTTCCTCAAGGGTTCTTGGCTTGTTCTGCTACACCTGCCCCTGTAGGTAGCTCCTGAGAAAACAAATCAGGTGTTGGACAAAGAAGAGGTCCCCATGGGTTACTTCTAGCAGAATGATGCCTTCACCCCCATGACGTCATGCTTCAGCATGGCTAAAGCTCAGACCTTCCTCGATAACATGATCATCTCTACGGGACCTTGGCTGCCGCTTTTGTTGGATTTAGCACCATCTGATTTTTTCTTCTTTGGGGCTTCCTCAAAAGAAGATTGTACTGGAAAAAGCCAAGAACACTTGAGGAAATGCAGGCCAATATCTGGCAAAAAATGGGGGTCGGAGGTCCCAAAATGCTGGCACGCACCTTCCTAAACCTGGAGCCTCACCTTCAAGCATGCTTTATGCATCATTTCGACTGGCATAGAATATGGTGTGGGCATTTTGCTGTAGTACATTAAATCATTTTAAAATAAAAGGGGTTGCCCAGCAGATAAAAATATTTTTCATTGGGGGCCAAGGTGGTTAGGAAAATCTGTAGAGGTGATACTTAACTACCTGGCCTTACCGCTCAGGAGCTCGATGACGATCCGCTCCTCTTGACTTCGGGATTCTTGTCTTGACACACAGAAGAGGCTCTGCTCCATTCACTGGGATAAGAACCCGGGAGTAAAGAGGAGCGGATCCCAGGTAGGTTCAGAGCGGCAGCTGCGGGGGACCTGTAGGTAAGTAGTACTTTTTAAAAAAACAAAAACACAGTACCCATCCTGGCCCTAATGACATTTTTTTTAAATCTGTTTTTGTATCTGTTAATTTACCTTTAATCACGCTTGTTCGGAAACCAAAGCAATTGGGACAACCTAGATTTTCTAATGATAGTGTAAAAGAGTATCCCGACTCTTTTTGGCTCGTATATGCTGTAAATGTGCTTAGGGGCCATTTTAACCGCAATTAATACTTTTAAAAAACCTACCTGCTGCATATCCCCTTTAACCCACCCCGGATTTCCTCCCATAACACCTATCCCAAATTCCACTTATAAACCTACCCCGTATTTCCATCCCCATAACACCCACCCCGGGATTCATCCTTTAAAATGTAATACCCACCATGGTATTTCCCCTCTATAATAACCTACCCCAGTATTCCATCCTATAATAACCTACCCCGGTATTCCATCCTATAATAACCTACCCCAGTATTCCATCCTATAATAACCTACCCCGGTATTCCATCCTATAATAACCTACCCCAGTATTCCATCCTATAATCACCTACCCCGGTATTCCATCCTATAATAACCTAACCCAGTATTCCATCCTATAATAACCTACCCCAGTATTCCATCCTATAATCACCTATCCCAGTATTCCATCCTATAATAACCTAACCCAGTATTCTATCCTATAATAACCTACCCCAGTATTCCATCCTATAATAACCTACCCCAGTATTTTATCCTATAATCACCTACCCCAGTATTCCATCCTATAATCACCTACCCCAGTATTCCATCCTATAATCACCTACCCCAGTATTCCATCCTATAATATCCTCCCCCAGTATTTTATCCTCTAATCACCTACCCCAGTATTCCATCCTATAATCACCTACCCCAGTATTCCATCCTATAATCACCTACCCCAGTATTTCATCCTATAATAACCTAACCCCAGTATTCCATCCTCTAATCACCTACCCCGGTATTCCATCCTCTAATCACCTACCCCAGTATTCCATCCTATAATCACCTACCCCAGTATTCCATCCTATAATCACCTACCCCAGTATTCCATCCTATAATCACCTACCCCAGTATTCCATCCTATAATCACCTACCCCAGTATTCCATCCTATAATATCCTCCCCCAGTATTTTATCCTCTAATCACCTACCCCAGTATTCCATCCTATAATCACCTACCCCAGTATTCCATCCTATAATCACCTACCCCAGTATTCCATCCTCTAATCACCTACCCCGGTATTCCATCCTCTAATCACCTACCCCAGTATTCCATCCTATAATAACCTACCCCAGTATTCCATCCTATAATCACCTACCCCAGTATTCCATCCTATAATAACCTACCCCAGTATTCCATCCTATAATAACCTAACCCAGTATTCCATCCTATAATATCCTCCCCCAGTATTTTATCCTATAATCACCTACCCCGGTATTCCATCCTATAATATCCTACCCCAGTATTTTATCCTATAATCACCTACCCCGGTATTCCATCCTATAATATCCTCCCCCAGTATTTTATCCTATAATCACCTACCCCAGTATTCCATCCTATAATAACTTACCCCAGTATTCCATCCTATAATCACCTACCCCAGTATTCCATCCTATAATCACCTACCCCAGTATTCCATCCTCTAATCACCTACCCCAGTATTCCATCCTATAATCACCTACCCCAGTATTCCATCTTATAATGACCCACCCCGGTATTCCATCCTATAATCATCTCACCCAGTATTCCATCCTATAATCACTAACCCGTATTCCATACTTATAATCACATTCCTGTATTCCATCCTCATAATCACCTACCCATGTATTCCATCCTATATTTAACTACCCAGTATTCATCCTTTAATGAACCTACACAGTTTATTCCATCCTATAATAACCTAACCCAGTATTCCATCCTATAATATCATCCCCCAGTATTCTATCCTATAATCACCTACCCCAGTATTCCATCCTATAATCACCTACCCCAGTATTCCATCCTATAATAACCTAACCCAGTATTCCATCCTATAATATCCTCCCCCAGTATTTTATCCTATAATCACCTACCCCGGTATTCCATCCTATAATATCCTACCCCAGTAATATATCCTATAATCACCTACCCCGGTATTCCATCCTATAATATCCTCCCCCAGTATTTTATCCTATAATCACCTACCCCAGTATTCCATCCTATAATAACTTACCCCAGTATTCTATCCTATAATCACCTACCCCAGTATTCCATCCTCTAATCACCTACCCCAGTATTCCATCTTATAATCACCTACCCCAGTATTCCATCTTATAATGACCCACCCCGGTATTCCATCCTATAATCATCTCACCCAGTATTCCATCCTATAATGACCCACCCCGGTATTCCATCCTATAATCACGCTACCCCGGTTATTCCGATCCTTTAATCCACTACCCGGTATTCCATCCTATAATCACCTACCCCAGTATTCCATCCTATAATCACCTACCCCAGTATTCCATCCTATAATAACCTACCCCGGTATTCCATCCTATAATCACCTACCCCAGTATTCCATCTTATAATCACCTACCCCCAGTATATTCATCTATATCTCATCCCTACCCCAGTATTCCATCCTCTAATCACCTACCCCAGTATTCCATCCTATAATGACCCACCCCGGTATTCCATCCTATAATCATCTCACCCAGTATTCCATCCTATAATCACCTACCCCAGTATTCCATCCTATAATAACCTACCCCAGTATTCCATCCTATAATCACCTACCCCAGTATTCCATCCTATAATCACCTACCCCAGTATTCCATCCTATAATCACCTACCCCAGTATTCCATCCTATAATCACCTACCCCAGTATTCCATCCTATAATCACCTACCCCGGTATTCCATCCTATAATATCCTCCCCCAGTATTTTATCCTATAATCACCTACCCCAGTATTCCATCCTATAATAAGCACTGCAGCGTCCTCTGGTAACCTGACTGCACTTTGCAGACATCACTCTCATCATAATGTGATTACTTCCATATTTTTTGCTACGTTTTGGAAGATCAATGTCATCATCTTTCTATCAGAAACAGAAGGAGGCTGAATTATCGTCTTCTGGATAAGAAGAATAATCACCTCATCTAAATTCTGTTCGTGGCTCTGGCTCGGGGCCGGCGGGGAGAAGCCGATAAACTTCCTTATTAACAATGAGATGATCTGGGATTAGTCACAAGTAACGAGATCTCCCCTGTAACTGGAGGCAATTTAGATAAGTGTCCTCTGCAATGCAGCGAGGAGCACTGCTCGGCCGGAGCGGACACTAACCCTACCACATAAAAGTCACAAAAGTTTAAAAAAAAAACAAACAATTCTCTTCAGTGGAAAACCATGGTGGTATAGAGAGTCAGTGCCCCCTGCCCCACCATGCTCTCTACAGGCCAACGCCTAGTTTTGGTCTTCAACCTACCAGACACCACCTGCGCCTGGTCACTGACAGTATAGGCCAGAAGAAGCCTCAACCATTTGTGGCAGAGGGACAACATGCGGTCGCATGGTGCTGCCACTGGGTGGTGTACGTTGAGAGACCTGGTAGAAACGTGCCACCGAGGGCTTGGTCTTGGCAGGGGAAGCCGGGTATTGTCGGTCAGCAACATTAGGATGCTGACCCTTGTATGTAGTATGGCTAATATCCAGCCAATAGGGGCTGGCCTTCCCACACAGGCAACAGTCTGTATACGGGTGTGTCTTTTGCCTCAAAGACACCCTTACTCATACAAAGTTAACAATCAGGCCTCCAGCCCTTTAAATGTCACTCCAGCAATTCTCATGTGCGCTTTCCACTACTCTTGCGACAGCTGTACCAATCTTGCTCGCATCCTCCACCATATGTGACTATCCACTCTCGTCTGGATGCCCTCCGGGACCGTCCTGGGGGTACTTTAGCTCCTGGATCGCCCCTTTCAGAAATGGAATGGCACTCAGACACAGGGCTTCAGTTTAAAACTGGCCTCAACCAGCTTTATTGAGGCACAGGAATAGAAAACAAAAAAAATCCTCGGCTGTCTAGCCACTCACTAAACACACTATATTGCCTCTCTAACCTGTGGTCTAGATCTACAATCCAGCACCACCAAACAATCATGTCACCAGCTCCACTGGTTCCAGCTTCCTCAAGCCTCCCGGCGGCCAGAGCCCCTTTTTTAGCTCTCTGCTGCTCCACACCGCCAGGAAGCAACTACCCCCCCCCCCCCCCTCACCTGGAGCACCAGCCTTTTAATAGGTCTAGTAAGACCTGGAACATGGGGACCTGGAACGTGGGAACAGCCACACACCCATCTGCAGCTGTTCCGGGAAGGCTAGCCCCTAATGGCTGGACATTAGCCATACTACGTACAAGGGTCAGCAACCTAATGTTGCTGACTGACAATACCTGGCTTCCCCACCGAGACCAGGCCCCCGGTGACACGTTTCTACCAGGTCTCTCGACGTATGCCACCTAGTGGCAGCACCATGCAGCCGCATATGGTCGCTCTGCCACACATTCCACATATCATAGGAACGGGATTGGGTAAATGTATGTTTTTCTTTTTCAGCATCACTTATACTACGAGGAGGGGAATACAATTCAGCATTATTGCTGGGTGAGGGCACTACGAGGGTCATTAAAGAAAGGTTCCCACCATAGACTTTGATGATAGGATATGCCATCAAAGTCTATCTCGAGAACAGACCCCTAAGTTCTTAGGTCTTAGAATAGAGATAGGGTCTCGCTTGTGCACGACTCTCTATTCTGTTCTATGGGAGATCCCAATAAAGGGGAGCGGTGTGTTCAGTTGTACTCCCAGAATGAGGGGTCTCCACAGTCAAGACCTGCTCTCCATTCTGAGCTGTAACTTAGTGGGACCTGTTCCCGAGATGGGTGCGGGTCCAGAGGTAGGAACCGCACCTATCACACTTTGATGGTATAGCGTTAGAGTATGCCTTTAAAGTGCATGCTGGGAACAACCTCTTTAACTTTGGTCAGCAAGGGCCATTCTAACTTCTTTGGGGGGCACAAATGGGGTGTGCTAAGTATAAGCTTGTTACTGTGTGAGCCTGAAGAGGGCACTGTTACTCTACACAGCAAAGAGGGGGT
Organism: Phyllomedusa bahiana; assembly: GCA_025379985.1. Classification (NCBI taxonomy): domain Eukaryota; kingdom Metazoa; phylum Chordata; class Amphibia; order Anura; family Hylidae; genus Phyllomedusa; species Phyllomedusa bahiana. The sequence continues at coordinate 18,468 of JAODAL010032460.1, forward strand.
ACATTTTATTGTGTTGGACACCAAATGCGGTGAGGCCCATGTGCTGTTCTGGAAAGCTGATTGGTCGCTATGGGCAATAAAGACATTCTTACTGATAGACAATTTTCATACATAAGGCCGAATGCATGCTTAGGAACAGTAAGAAACCATTGGCCTTCTTTCTTGGGACCAGTGGTGGTACCAACGGTCGAACCCCCTTGATCAGAGATTATAAATTGAGAAAATCTCTTTCACACAAGGGATTTGATTCTTTGTTCCAACACCTCTTATTAGAGAAGACAAGCATGTTGGAGGGTACAAGAAATGTACCTTAAAAGGGTGTTCCCACCAATGACATTGATGGTGTACCGATACAATATGCCATCAATGTCTGATTGGTGCAGATCAAACCTCAAGGGGGAGCATCTATCTCGAAAACTAACCCCCAAACCTGTTTTGAACAGAGGGGTGGTCTGGACTCTCCTACTGAAATAATGTCTACAGTGGGACAACCCCTTAAAGGGGTTTTCTCATCATGCAGTTTCACAGAGCCACTGGCAGCTTCAGACCCACACTTCCTGGTAAGGCTGTAGGCGGGTCTATAGCAGTGATTGGAATATTGGCTCTGCTATTCATAGATATTCCTGTTACACTGACATGACTGCTGTAGTTTTATAGATTATAGTACACAAGGCTACAGAGCTCTAAAGAATGAAAGCTTCTCTGTTGCTAGAGAAAAGACTCTACAGGGAGTGACTCACCATGGTCATAACTGACTGGCTTTTAGGGATTTAGGGTATGCTCACATGGTGCATCTGTGGCAATGTAATTGCGTTGCAATACGCCCAAATTACACCACACAAATACGGTAATTCGTAGCCATCACTGAGAGCTATGATTAAATTAGTTTTTCCCGGCGTACAATATGCGCTAGGAGAAAGAAGTGGCATGTCACTTTATGTCACGATTACGCGCCGGGGAAAGTGAATGTCTGCGGGAGCGCTTTTGAACCATCAGGCACATAGCAACACACACCGTGCGCGTCGAAATACACCTGCAATACGCCATGTGAACATACCCATAAGAGAGAGCAGGGAGAGGTGGTCGGTAAATAGAGAAACTTGTGCTCTATGAGGAGGTAAAATCGGCGTTATCTCCTGAACAAAGCAAAATCAAAACAGCAATGTAGTTGGTAATAGTCTTCATTTGTCTTCCTCTACTGTTAAAAGCTGATTATTATGGTGAGAAAACCCCTTTAAGGTCTCACCTGAATAGAGCCTGCATCTCCCCATGTTCCTCTGTAGATAACAGTAGACATCATGAATTAATTACACAGGACAAGCTGCAATTTCTCTCCGGTGTCTTCTCCGCTTTGTCCTCAAGTCCCATCGCCACGTTCCTCGCAGGATATGAGCTGCTGAAATGTTAAATGGTCAGAAGGTTAAACTGTTGTCTCCCCGGAGCCGGGTGCAGCCTGAGGTTATGACTGTAAACTCAGACATCTAAGATTTGTACCAGGAGAAAGGAAGACACCGGATCTCCGAGATTCTCCACATCTGTTTGTTTGCAGCCGGTATGAATTTACATAAGAGAAAACATTCCCAAAAGCCCCCGTACAACCATAGAAGAAGGTCACAAAGTACTTACTGTATGTACAGCTATTTACAGGCTAAACTATAAGGGGTATCCTTACCACAATGTGGGCAAAGGTGAATAGAGACTATTACCAAATACATTGCTGCTCTGATTTTACTTAAAGGGGTTGTATCATTTCATTAAATGGTCTTCAGATAGTGAAAACAAGTAACTTTGCAATTAGATGTCATTAGCAAAGCTGTCTTGTATTCACAGTTTTCCTTATCTTCTGTTTCTGTTTACACTGATATTCAGTGCTGGTCGGATCCCTCCTCCTTGCATTTCACTAGCTGAGAGCTCATTTACATTCTGTGGCCCCGGTCGGCTATATTCACGGAGCTTGCATTCCTGCCTCTCACTCAAAATAAGGGACCGGCACATTTTCACTCTGCACAGCCAGAAGAAACAGAATAACACTGCAGGGCTTCTACAATCAGGAAACAGCATAATTGTGTGTCAATCCCTGCCTCTCTGACTCAGAGTTAGGGGCTCTAGTAATTTCACTCTGCACACCCAGCAGAAACACACTGCAGCAGATTCTACAATCAGAAAACAGCATAGTTGTGACTCGGTGCCTAACTCTCCTGCATAGAAGGGAGACCTGCGCTGTTCATAGAAAGCTGGATTCAACTGTAACAAATCTCCAGCTGTGCTCAGTCTAGATTGAATGCAGCCTGTGGTATGTATACAGCTTTTACAAAATAAGACTGATAGGGAGAGATACGGTGACATGTGGACTCAGAGGGGGGGGGCAGAGGGGGGGTTTCGGGAGCCAGCATGAACAGTGAAGGGTGGATGATGTCATCCAGCTGGGAGGGGAAGAAACGCCCCTGCATTCCTAGAGCTGAGAAGCTGAGAGCAATATGAATCAGCCGAACAAAAGAAGCGATACATCCCATTTAATTTCAGAGTTTGAGCAGTTTTTATCTCCTGTTTGGGTACACAAGCTTCCCTAGGAGAGCGGCCACCTCTCTCTGCTTGAGCAGCCCTGGCCTGATGGTGATATCACTTCCTGCAGTGTCTTATCAGCATCACAGGAACTTGTATATGTTTCTTACTGATAAACTCTAATCCTTTAGAGCTCTGTACTATTCAGTTCTGCTGTTAAAACCTGTCCATTACCAATATCCCTCTAACAGGCTAAGCTAGAAATAGCAGAGCTGAAGTGTCAGAAACTACTGTAGAATCTCCCTGAGCCTGAACAGGTTGTGGGAGCCTGAAGCTGTAGAACCGCCCACAGAGTGAACAGGGAGTGGAAGCCTGAGGTTGTAGAAACACCCACAGCCTGAACCGGAAGTAGGAGCCTGTAGCTGTAGAACCATCCATAGCCTGATTAGGAAGTGGGAGCCCTAAGCAGTAGAACTGCCCACGGGCTGAACAGGAAGTGGGAGACTGAAAATGTAGAACCACCCACAGCCTGAACATAAAGTGGGAGCCCTAAGCTGTAGAACCACCCACAGACTGAACATAAAGTGGGAGCCCTAAGCTGTAGAACTGCCAACAGCCTGAACAGGAAGCGGGAGCCTGAAGCTGTGGAACCGCCCACATCCTGAACAGGAAGTGGGAGCCTTAAGCTGTAGAACCGCCCACAGCATGAACAGGACGTGGGAGCCTTAAGCTGTAGAACCGCCCGCAGCCTGAACAGGAAGTGGGAGCCTGAAGCTGTAGAACTGCCGACAGCCTGAACAGGAAGTGGGAGCCTAAAGCTGTAGATACAAACAATGTAAATTCACCTTGAAAATATCTTCTTTTACGTATTTTTATTCTCATATTGTGCAAACAAATCTGAAACAGCACTTTTCAGCATAATGGCTTTTATAACAAAGTAGATAAAAATAGTATACTCAGAAACTGAGAAAGGGGCGTGACTTGAAATGTCGCATGCACAGGTGTGCGGGACGCTCTGCCCAATGTCTGACTGAGGAGATGAGCTAAGTAACTGCTGTGACCCGCATGATAACCTGAGTATACTATTTTTATCTATTTTGCTATATAAGCAATTATGCTGAAAAGTGCTGTTTGAATATTTGTTTGCACAATATGAGAATAAAAATACGTAAAAGAAAATATTTTCAAGGAGAATTTCCATTGTTTGTATGGACTGTGATTGTGAGGTGAAGAGAGACCTTAGACCTTATTGTGGATTACCAGTTATACTCGGGTCCGAGTGACATATGGTGTTTTGTGATTTATTAGTAGCCCGAAGCTGCAGAACCGCCCACAACCTGAACAGGAAGTGGGAGCATGAAGCTGCAGAACCGCCCACAACCTGAACAGGAAGTGGAAGCCTGAAGCTGTAGAACCGCCAACAGCCTGAACAGAAAGTGGGAGCATGATGCTGTAGAACCACCCACAGCCTAAACAGGAAGTGGAAGCCTGAAGCTGGCTGTGAAGAGCGGGCTTTATGAAACTGCCAGATGGGAAAACCCCTTTAAAGTTCCTGGAGCCCAATGTAATATCTATATCAGGTGTAATTTATTACACTGCTGTTATCTTACGTGGCAAATGGTTCTTTGGGGATCATCATGATATTGTACATGAGGTTAGGATGCAAGGTGAAGAGAATGGAAACTGCTTCATTTCTACCTTAAAAAAACTGGAGCAATGTAGCCAGAAGAAAATATTTAGAGGGGGGTTCTGTTTGGAAAACTCCTGTAAGCTGTTCCTGAGAAGCTGAGGTAAATGATAACATTCCTTCTGCCACCACTAGGTGGAACTAATGGTTTTAACATAGAATTGAAAGCTGTATAAATCTGGATGCAGTGAGCTCCCCCTAATGGTGGCAGCAGGCAAACAAAATTTTATCATGTAACTTCCATTCACCTTTATATCAACTCAAAGGAGGAGTAGATGCAAACTTACTCACTGGAAACTACTTGTAACTTACTTAATTGCTTATTAACTCCTGGTTACTAATCATCCATATATTCTGATAATCCATATAATTGAAAAGCCCATATCTTCGGCTTGCCTCTGCCCCGTCCATATAACCTGTTTCCAATCATGTACCCCAGTACTCTTTGTCCTGTTGCCTTTCCTAATTATGTGTGGCTCCTTGGCCTTAGGGGCCCAATCTAACAAGACTTATTGATTCTCTGGAGAGAAAATTATTTCAGACCCCAAAATTAAATTTGGACCCATTCCAAACCCCTAAATAAATTAAGACTCCAAACCAGAGCAAAATAAAAATCAGATGATAGGCCAGATGCCTTAAAGGGCTTCTTCACTTTGGGCAACCCCTATGTGTTGAAAGTGACCCTTTACAATAAACTGATCATAGTGTTCCCCCCCTTCCTGGGACCTCTGGCGATGAGATATAATCTATAGGAAAACTTATAGTTAGTGTTCAGTTTCCCTACTGCGCCACCACAGGAGAAAATAAGGATTACACAGCTCCTATCCAAATCAATGGCTTGTCTACATGATGCAGGACAGAACAGGTCCTCCAGGGCAAGGGACGCTCTTTATAACCTCCCTTTCTTCCCATGTGATGAGGATGCTGAATAGAAAACAACCCCTTTAAACTACTTCTGTTCTCAGTCTCGTGTGTTGGGAATTCTCATTTCAGATCAAACACAAGCCAATATCATGAGGCCGTCATCACCCAGTGCCAAGGATGAGACATAGAGGGCCCATTGTGTGTAAAATACTCTGCAGACGCTAAGAGAAATGGTATATGAATGATTTCAAAGTGCATTTCTGCTACATTATCCACATGTACTAAATGTAAGGCTTTTAGCGCACATTTCTTATCAAAACTCTAAGGACCCCTCTAATAGCAGCAAGGTAACCTCAGCTCAGATAGAGGACTACACTAGACAAGCAATGTGACCTCAGTTGGTGACCTTTCAGGCCTCCATACATTTAGGGCGTGAGGGTCCCAGCTATAGACACAGACTGGCTCACAGGGGAATAGGGGAACTCCCGTTGGGCCTCTGGGCTTTCTAGGTCTCTTTTAGGAAGTGCAGTCATGTAAAGTAGCTGTAGAATGGGCTTTAGCGCTACTAAAGTAAGTGGATTTAACTCTTCTGATGAGCCACAGGAATCAATTCCACTGTTGGGCCCAAGAAGCAACTCCACTGGTGAGCACAAGGAATCAACTCCACTGGTTTTCCCCAAGAATCAAGTCCAATTGTGGGGCCTAAAAATCAAGTCCACTGGTGGGCCCCAAGAATCACCTCCACTGATGGGCCCCAAGAGTTAACTCTACTGGTGGGCTCCAAGAATCAACTCCACTGGTGGACCCCAAGAATCAACTCCACTATTGGACCCCAAGAATCAACTCCAATGGTGAGCCCCAAGAATCAACTCCACTATTGGACCCCAAGAATCAACTCCAATGGTGAGCCCCAAGAATCAACTCCACTATTGGACCCCAAGAATCAACACCACTAGTGGGGTTCAAGAATCCACTTCAGTGGTGGGCACCAGGAGTTAACTCCACTGGTGGGCCCCAAGAATAAACTCCACTGATGGGTCCCAAGAATCCAACACCACTGGTGGGCAACAGAATAAGATCCATTGGTGGACCCCAAGAATCAACTCCACTGGTGAGCCCAAGAATCAACTTCACTGGTGGGTGCCAAGAATCAGATCCACTGGTGGGCCCCAAGAATCAACTCCACTGGTGGGCCCAAAAATCAACTTCACGTGGGTCCCAAGAATCAAATAAACTGGTGGGCCCCAAGAATCAACTAAGCTAATGGGCCCCAAGAATCAACTCCACTGGTGGGCCCCAGGAATCAACTCCACTGGTGGACCCCAAGAATCAACTCCACTGGTGAGCCCAAGAATCAACTTCACTGGTGGGTGCCAAGAATCAGATCCACTGGTGGGCCCCAAGAATCAACTCCACTGGTGGGCCCAAAAATCAACTTCACTGGTGGGTCCCAAGAATCAACTCCACTGGTGGGCCCCAAGAATCAACTCCACTGGTGGGCCCAAAAATCAACTTCACTGGTGGGTCCCAAGAATCAACTCCACTGATGGGCCACAAGTATCAACTCCACTGGTGAGCCCCTAAAATCAACTCCACTGGGGGGCCTCAAGAATCAACTCCACTGGTGTGCCCCAAGAATCAACAACTCCACTCGTGAATCCCAAGAATCAACAACTCCACTGGTGGGCCCCAAGAAACCACTCCACTGGTGGACCCCAAGAATCAACAACTCCACTGGTGGACCCAAGAATCAACAACTCCACTGGTGGACCCCAAGAATCAACAACTCCACTGGTGGACCCCAAGAATCAACAACTGCACTGGTGGACCCCAAGAATCAACAACTCCACTGGTGGGCCCTTGGCACCTCAGTTCAACATTGTCCGGCTATACTCTGTTCAGATTAAAAACAGTTTATGTTCACGACCAAAATGGAGGCAGCCACACCCCCATGAATATACCCAAAAAACACTAAAAAGGGTTTGCATTATATTGTAGCCACATCAGCATGCACCTGCACCATTTGTTTCTGAAGGTACTGATCATTTTTGGCATTTTTTGGGGAGTTGCTGGTTCCATTTTGGTTGTGTGCTCCACCCATCAACATAGGCTGTTTTAATCAGAACAGGGACCCGCATGAACTCAAAGTACGGAGGCCTGGGGAGGCACCAAGCAAGTTAAGAGTATTTAGAGTAGGTCCCCACTACAACCAAGGTCATCTTGTTTTTGGTGAATGGGTTTTATAGTTTTGATCAAAATGTGCACTGAAAGCATCAGATTTTGATATATATCACATGTGGCAGAAATACACTTTGAAATACTTCATATCCTCATTGTTTATCTGTCTCTTGTCAACTGCTGAACCCTTTCTATGTGTTTGCATGAACTCTGAGCTCTTCGCAATGAAGCTACGGAGACTCCATACGGCCGCCTTGTGGGTCCTACTGGGAGGAAGTAACAAAATGATTCCATAGAAAATTCTTTTTGTCAACACAAATTCGTCAAAGCTCCTTGTCTCCTTAATACCAATGCTCTGTTCTTCCATAATAGGAGGCCAATTACTTTTCCTTTGCCATCAGTTCTAAAATAGGGTCCGTTTAATCTGCAGGAAGTGCTACGGCTTCAGCAGAACAAGTGTCCCATGCTTCACGAACCTCGCTGCTCGCTTCACAAGACAAACACAGTCACCAGCAAATCCACTAATTGGAGAAGCTTTTGCTTCCAAGATAAAGGAACGTCACTGTTTCAAAGAGAATTAATCCCCATTTATTTTGTATACTTTTATTTTTAGATGCGCCAAGGGCGGGGCTGTCAGTCCCGCGTGACAAATGGTCTTCTGAGAACCTCTGCTTACTCAGAATAGTCGCTTCTGTCTGTCCTTCCATAATCCCAAAAATGACTGTTGCTATTCCCTAGCAAACAGCACCCAGTTTTTCGGCTAAAAAAAAAGCAGGTTAATGCATAAAGGGACAAATAGTTCTTGACACATTAACCTGGTTTTTTTTAGCCGAAAATCTGGTTGCTGTTTACTAGGGAATAGCAACAGTCATTTTTTCTTTTACCATTGGAACTGACCCTGATTGATTGAGGGTCTGGGCGTCGGACCAGCTGCAACCACTGGAGACGGGATTGTGAGAAATGCTCTGTGACTGAGTTGTGCTGTCTTTTAGCACAACCAAGCAAGGTTAGACTGATAACACTCTAGCTCTCCTTGGTTTTCAATTGTTAATTTTAATAGACTAGGAAGCGCCTTTGTTTTTGTTTTTTTTTGTCTTTACTAATGTTCCATAATCCCAGGGACAGCAGCACAGAGTCCTACACCTTCTTATATGGATATAAGCTATATTTCAGCCAATGTTGGACCGGTGTTGTTGGGGCCACCAGTGAAGTTGATTCTTGGAGCTCACCAGTGGAGTTAATTCTTGGGGTGCACCAGTGGAGATGATTCTTGGGGACCACCAGTGGAGTTGATTCTTGGGGCCCACCAGTGGAGTTGATTCTTGGGGTCCACCAGTGGCGATGATTCTTGGAGCTACCAGTTGAGTTGATTCTTGGGACCCACCAGTGATTCTTGGGGTCCACCAGTGGAGTTAATTCTTGGTGCCCACCAGTGGAGCTGATCCTTGGGGCCCACCAGTGGAGTTGATTCTCGGGGTCCACCAGTAGGTAATTCTTGGGGTGCAGCAATGGAGTTGATTCTTTGGCTGACTTGTAAGTGTTTATTCTTTGGGCCCATCAGTGGAAGGTGATATTCTTGGGGTCCACCGGTGAGTTGAATCTTGGGGCCACCGAATACAGTTGATTCTATAGGCTACCAGTGGAGTTGTTGATTTTTGGGGACCACCAGAGGAGTTGATTCTTAGAGCCCACCAGTGAAGTTAATACTTGGGGTCCACCAGTAGAGTTGATTCTTGGGGCTACCAGTGGAGTTGATTCTTGGGGTCCACCAGTAGAGTTGATTCCTGTGGCCACCAGTGGAGTTGATTCTTGGGGTCCACCAGTGGAGATGATTTTTGGAGCTACCAGTAGAGTTGAGTCTTGGGGCCCACCAGTGGAGTTGATTCTTGGGGGCCACCAGTGGAGTTAATTCTTGGGGCCCACCAGTGGAGTTTATTCTGGGGCCCACCAATGCAGTTAATTCTTGGGGTCCACAAATGCAGTTAATTCTTGGGGTCCACCAGTGGAGTTGATTCTTGGGGCCACCAGTGGAGTTGATTCTTGGGGTCCACCAGTGGCGATGATTCTTGGAGCTACCAGTGGAGTTGATTCTTGGGGCCCACCAGTGGAGTTGATTCTTGGGGTCCACCAATGGAGTTGATTCTTGGGGCCACCAGTGGAGCTGATTCTTGGGGCCACCAGTGGAGTTGATTCTTGGTGCCCACCAGTGGAGCTGATCCTTGGGGCCCACCAGTAGAGTTGATTCTCGGGGTCCACCAGTAGAGTTAATTCTTGGGGTGCAGCAATGGAGTTGATTCTTTGGGCTTACTAGTAGAGTTAAGTCTTCGGGCCCATCAGTGGAGGTGATTCTTGGGGTCCACCGGTGTAGTTGACTCTTGGGGCCCACCGATACAGTTGATACTTGGGGCCCACCAATACAGTTGATTCTATAGGCCTACCAGTGGAGTTGTTGATTTTTGGGGCCCACCAGTGAAGTTGATTCTTGGAGCCCACCAGTGAAGTTAATTTTTGGGGCCACCAGTAGAGTTGATTCTTGGGGCTCACCAGTGGAGTTGATTCTTGGGGTCTACCAGTGGAGTTGATTCGTGGGGACACCAGTAGAGTTAATTCTTGGGGCCCACCAGTAGAGTTAATTCTTGGGGCCCACCAGTAGAGTTGTTTGTTGGGGCCCACCGGTATAGTTGATTTTATGGGCCCACCAGTGGAGTTGATTCTAGGGACCCACTAGTGGAGTTGTTGATTCTTGGAGCCCACCCTACAGCTACTGTACATGACTGCAGATGTGACTCTTGATTTCTTCCTCTCTTTCTCTGCCTTTCACTCTGAAAAGTAGCTCTAGACCTACCACACCCAAGAGTCGACTTTGCCCATGGGACCTCCGGGGATTTTTCCTGCTTCAGTGTGGGTCAGTCCAAGCCTGACTTCAGCTCATCCTAGTTTTCCTGGTTCATGAATAGAATGCCAGAGCCAAGTGAAAACTGGCACAGAAAGCACAGAAGGAGAAATGGGTTACGTCTGATCCTTATGCAGTTTAGAATTATGTGAATCTAGACGGAATCCCCCATGGTTGCTGCTATTTGCATATTCAAAATCAAGAAAATATGCGGTTGGCTAAGAATCAAGGCTTTAACACACAGGGTGAGACTCCCAGGCTTTCATTACTGATGAATGCTTTTTTTTGAAGGGTCAATGTAGAAAGAATTTTGATGCCATTTGCAGTTGGCACTGTATAGGAAGTTAACTACTCACCGGGCCATTTTTTAGGTCCCTGTCCAAATCTATTTAAAATTTAAATTCTATAGAAATCAATGGGGAAAATATGGCATTTAGGAATGTGACAATGGTCAATATACAATCTCCTGCCAGTTCAAACAGGATCATATGGGGAAAGAAAAATGATTGAGTGGCCCTTTTGCCTGGGCGGTTTTTTGCCAGAAAGGCTAGTCTAGTATTATCAAAATTATAAAATCCTGGGAACGCCAACCATTATAGGGACAGAGATGGTCAAAAAAAAAAAACATATACCCGTTCCCCTTGGCGAAAAAGTCCTTTTTTGTGCCCAAACCCAAAAGGAAGAACGGGAGACTGGTGAGTATAGAAACAGAAGTTTACTTCAAATAGCCCCGTTCACCAATAGGAGAAAGCTTTCTACGCACAGTACTGCGAATTTGAGGCTGGAAGGGCTCAGCATTTAGCGAAACCAAACGGGTCCCCCCTTTCAGCTAAAAGCAAGGGATAAAGACCCAATATTTTAAGCTACGGAAAAAAGTAAAAGTTAAAAAAAAAATTTTGTGGTCTTAAGTTTTCATTTTGCATCTTGGGAACACCTTGTGGAATTTGCCACAAGAAAGGGTTCTGAAGGCAAAAAGGGGCCCAACCCTTACTGAGGGTGAACCAAAAAAGGGCCGGTGGTGTTATAAGTCTATGACTGGACAAGAGGGGCTCGGAAATAGTTGTACCCCGGTCCCTGGTGGCCACTCTATAACATAAGACTAGTGCTCAAGATAGCACATGGATGGTAAATAGGGGCACTTTGAGAGAAGTGGGCCAAAGTGGCTGGCATTATAGTACACATCTCAGATGCCAAAGAAGCTCATGTTATTCAATCAGTGATTGACATGATGTGTGTAAAAGATGTTCCTGATAACAGAAGATCCCGGACTTTCCTTTCTGCCTCGTTGTGCGGTATCCAAATTTAAAATGAACCCAGAAGTGTATGTGCACATTCATTGTCGAATTAACATAATAAATTTTACATAAAAAAATCAACTCAGTGAACTGCTCTAACCTTTATAGAGAAGAGGAGTAATAGAATACAAACATTACAGTTCCTAACTTTGACTGACAATAATAGCTCCTTATCTATTGTGACATTCTAACAACTAGCTGACACTGACACAGGGAGAGCATGGTGATGTAATAGAAACATTTGATAGTATGATTGACATTTATGAGCTTCTGTTCTTCTTTATGGAGATTGCTGTGTCCCTATCAGTTAACATGGCAGCTGGAAGCCTCGTGAAGGCTTCCAGCTTGCACTTCCTGCCTGGAAACCACCATCTTGGTTCACCCTAATGCATTGTCTATACAATGCATTAGGCTGTATAAATGATCGCGCCCCCTAGTGGTGAAGTGCCTTAGGGGGAATAAAAGTAAAAGTTAAAAAAAAAAGTTTTAAAGTGTTTAAAAAAAAAAAAACATTAAAAGTTAAAATAACTCCCCTTTTTGCCATTTTACAAATAAAAAAATAAAATAATAAAAAGTGACACATATTTGGTGTCACCGCATCCGAAAAAGTCTGATCTATTAAAATATAACATCTGTTATCCCGTCCGCTGAACAATGTAGAAGAAAAAAAATTCCAAACCGCAAAATTGCGTTTTTTTGGTCATTTCACATCCCATAAAAATTGGAATAAATTTTATCAAAAAAAGTCCCAAATATTCCAAACTGCTAGCAATAAAAAGTGCACTTCAGCCTGAAAAAAATGCCCCCTCATTCAAGACCGTAGGTGTTAGTACAAAAAAAGTTATTGGTCACAGAAAATGGCGCAACGGCGCAAACTTCAAAGATAGAAAATGGTTGGAATTTTTTTATGGTACCAAAACATAACGGAAACCCTACATGTTTGGTATTGCCGGATGCGTATCAACCTGTAGAATACAGAGAACATGTCATTTTTACCAAAGGTTGAACGCCGTAAAAACAAAACTCCTGCAGACATGACGCACGTAGGTTTTATTTAAAATTTTGCCCCAGTTAAAAAATGTTTTCGGTTTCCCAGTATAGTCTATGGTGGTATGAATGACAACATTAGAAAGTACATCTCGTCCCGCAAAACAGAAGCCCTCATATGTCTATGTAGATGGAAAAATAAAAAATTATGGCTTTCAGAAGGCGAGGAGGAAAGAAAATTTAGAGCCATATTATTATGACCATCCGTCAGGAAGGGGTTAAGGACATTGGAATACTCAGTCTGCAGCCTTATATCTCTATATGGTCAGGTGACTCCTCGGTGACTTCTAATACTCTGATAATTTACAGTAAGTAGTGCATTGATATAATATATAATGGCTCTATTCCCTGCTACATTATGGCTCTCACAGGGGTTTTCTCCGGCTTCTCTTTGTTTTCGGAGGCTTTGAACAGATCACCTATTTATGAAGTCACCGGCCAGGAGGTGTTGTGCTGACACCCTAATTACACCCATTACAGCTCATGTGACATTTGCGCTCATTCATTGCTTAATCACATGGTTAATCCCGCTATTCACAAAGAGAAGAGTCCAGCAGGATGTCACATGAATACATGGGAGATGTTTTGTGCACTGTCTCCCACAAGATCACACCTTATCTGAAATACTCTGCGCCGCTGAGGACCCTGCTCCTTCCAGTTATCAGTTCTCAGTTTTAACTTTCCACATAGTCAGCACCCCACAAATCCTTTGTGGATATTTCGATTCCTACACCTTTGGCTTTGACCTCTCAGTCCCTTCTTCCCGTCATATTAAGCCCTTGTCCTCGCTGGCATCATCACATACACTGTATGGAAAGGTCACTGCCCTGCGCAAGATCAGCACACTCCTGTCCTGCTGCTGTCATCATTCTCATGACCTCCCCATTCATTGCAGACTAAAGCGAGGTCTTAGAGCAGTGATTGGTTGCAGAGATCACATAACTTCAGTATGTCTGCCTCATCATTGTGCCGCAATCCCACTGAAGCATAAAGGTGGACAGTGGGGGAACGAAGAAGAATTTGCTAGGTCTGTATGTTATAACTAGCATCTATTGAGAAGCTATCATTTGAATCAAAAATAGTGCAAATGACCCCATTTATTACACCTCAGAACCAATACAGACCCAAGACCAGACCCTTACATTTATAAAGACCCACAACCGGACCACTTATAGTAATAGACTCAAGGCCTCCTAAATAAATACATGGCTAAATTCAAATGCCCTGAATATACAAACCTCAGACCAGAGTCCTAAAGCTATGGAGTCCCCAAAGGAATAGAATCCAGACCACCTCCCCTAAATCAATACAGACCAAAGACCACACCCCTAATGTTATAAAGACCCCAGACCAAACCTCCTAAAGTAATTGACTCCAGACCACATCCTCTAAATAAGTACAGTCCCTAGACCAGACATCCTAAAATTACAGACCCCAGACCAGAGCCCCAAACTTACGGAGACCCCAGACCAGACCTCCTAAAATAATAGACGCCAGACTACATCCCTAAAAAAATACAGTCCCTAGACCAGACATACTAAGCATACAGACCAGGTCACCAAAATAACTATATTACCAAGACCATATGCCCTAAATATACAGACCCCAGACCATAGCCCTAAAGTTATAAAGACCCCAAACCTCCTACAGTAATCGACTCCAGACCACATACCCTAAATATATACAGTGCCCAGACCAGATGTCCTAGGCATACAGACTCCAGACCAGGTCACCAAAATAAATACGTTACCAAGACCAGATGTCCTGAAAATACAGACTGCAGACCAGAGCCCTAAAGTTATAAAGACCCCAGACTAGAAGCCCTAAAATGTTAGACTCCAGACCAGGTCACCTAAATAAATTTCAGCTTGTTGGTTATTGACCTCTGATTGGTTGCATGGGCCTGATTGGTTGCTTTTGGACGGATTTGGGGGCAAAGGACTGTGGGTTGGTTTTCTAAGAGCTCTGAAAAGGTCGCCCAAAGAGCTTGTTGGTGGGCCCTAAGCCCTGATTGGGTTTGTTATGGGCTGGGGATTGGGTTTCTATGGGCTCTGATTGGAACTATGGGCCCCTGATTGGTTTTCTATGGGCTCCCGATTGGTTTTCTATGGACTTTGATTGGGTTTTCTATGAGCTCGAATTTGGGGCCCTTTTAAAACTTGATTGTTTGGGTATAACTCTGATTTTTGGTTTCCCTATGAGCTTCCCGGGTTTGGGGGGGCTAGAAGCCGAAATGGTTTTCTTTTGGGCCCGATTTTTTTGAAAACTCTGAATTTTGGGTTTTCCTTTTGGGCTCCTTTTTTTGGTTGCCCCTTTGGGGCAAAATACGAATTTTTAAATGGTAGACGTTTTTCAAAAAAAAAAGGGCCCTTGGGGCCCGGGTTTGAGCCTGGGGGAATTTAAAATTGTGTGGTTGGTGGGGTTTAAAAGGGGGGAAACTTTGTTTTTCAAGGGGGGAAAAGCCCCTTTTTACCATTTGTTTGGAAAAAAGAAAGGAGGGGTTTGGGGGTTCTAAAAAAACCCCGAACAAGGAATTAAAAACCTTTTAAGAAAAATTTTAAATTTTTTCCCCTAAAAAAATCTCAGATATTAAAAAAGTAGTTAATTTTGACCCTTCCCGGCGTTTTAAATTTTTTCCCTTATTAAATTTTTCCGGATGCTCAGATTGGGGCCCTCATTTTAGAAACCTTTTTATTTTTTTCAGCACGTTTTATTAAAAAAAAAATATTAGATAAAGAATTTTCCCCCAGGGGAATTTTTAATTTTGTCCCCCTTCTGAATTATTTGCAACACGTTAAGGGCCCTTTTGGATTTTGGGGGGGAAATTTTGCTCCCACTCTGCCAAATTTTCCCCTTCTTTTTCTCCCCTTTTTTTAAGAAAATTAAAGGGGGCCCAACCCCACCCTTTTTTTCCCCCTCCCGGTTGGAGAAACCAGCGCCCCGAGGGGGGCCCTATCTCAGTCAAACAGGATCTTCTGGGACTTGACGCTTACGAGTGTTGCGCTGGTGGAGAAAACATGTCCGTTTATTTGGGCATGTTGGATGTTTTGGCGCAACAGGGATTTTTGTTTTAAATCTTTAGGTTCTAAGCAACACTCTAGCCTAAAGTGCCCCTACTGGCCATTCAGTTGAATAGAAGCTATTGTTCCCTGTTATCAGCCATTTCAGGCCGCAGAGAGACTGACTATGATCCTCAGTGGGATGGCTCACTATGTTATGTCACATATCCCTTGTGCTGAGAATCAACCAAATGTTTTATTTAGAGCATTAAGGTTCGGATCAATATAAATATTCTACTAGGGGTAAAACATGGGTATTTTTGGGTTTTTAAAATTTTTCTTGGTTTTTCCCTTTTTTCCCTTGGGTTTCTTCCATGCAAAAACCCACCATAAATTTTTTTAAGTGCCCCCCAATTTTTACCTCCATACAGTGCCCACATAATGCTTCCATCAGTGGGCCCCCCATAAAAGGTTTTTATACATTTTTCACTTTTTATATACCTTACCCAAAAAAATTTCTTTTCCCTATATCCGACTTAAATTTTGGCATTTCCCCTTTTAATTCTTCCATACAATATCCACATAATACTTTCATACAGTACCCACATAATATTTATATACAGTACCACATAATACTTCCATAAAGTGCTCACGTAATATTTATATACAGTGCCCACATAATACTTCCATACAGTACCCTCCTAATACTTCCATACAGTGCTCAATAATAAATTTTTATACAGAAAACCCCCATAATTTTTTTCATACGGGAACCACATTAAAACTTTCCTTTCTACCCAAATAATATTTATTTACATTTTCCAAAATAATTTCTTCCAAAACAGTGCCCACATAATATTAATATACAATACCCACATAGTACTCTCATACAGTGCACACATGATACTTCCATACAGTGCTCACATAATATTTATATACAGTGCCCACGTAATACTTTCATTCTGTATCCACATAATACTCCCATACAGTACCCCAAAAAAATATTTTTTTAAAAAGTGCCCACTTTAAAACTTCCAAACAATGACCACATAATTTTTTATAACAGTTCCCACTTTAATTTCTTCCATAAAGTGGGCCCCCATAATTTTTGTGCCCTTGCCCTTATAATTTTTCCATCCCGTTTTCCCCCTAAAAACTTCCTTTTTAGTAACCCCAAAAATATTTTATAACAGTGGCCCCATAAACTTTTCCCCCCAGACCCACATAATATTTTTTTTACGTACCCACATAAAACTTCCAAAAATATTTCCCACAAAATATTTCCAAAAAGTGGCCCAAAAAAATACTTCCATACAGTAAAACCCCCATAAAAAATTTTTATACAATGCCCCCCATAATCTTTCCCCTACAGTACCCACATAATATTTAAATACAATGCCCACATAATATTTATATACAGTACCCACATTATACTTTCATACAGTACCCATATAATATTTACATGCAATGCCCACATAGTACTTTATACAGTACCCACATAATACTTCCATACAGTGCTCACGTAATATTTATATACAGTGCCCACATAATACTTTCATACTGTATCCACATAATACTTCCATATAGTACCCAAATAATATTTATATACAGTGCCCACATAATACTTCCATATAGTACCCACATAGTAACTTTTATAATAAAATCCCCATGATACTAAAACCCAGTACCTAATTATACTACCAATAGTCCCACAAATACTACTAATACCTTATTAACTCCATACATGCCACAAAAATAAAATACCCTTTAAAAAACTCCTTACGTGCCCACTGTACCTATACAGTACCTAATTATCTACCTTTACGTGCCCACATGTATACTATACATACCTATTTTATCTACCATATAGTCCCGCCTAATACACACAGGGGCCCCCAAATAATCTACAAACATACCTATATGATACTACCATACAGTGCCCACATAAAACTACAACAGAGTGTCCACATAATACTACTACAATGTCCACATAATACTACTACACAGTACCTATATTATACTACCATACAATGCCCACATAATACTACTACAGAGTAAGGTAAGAAAGATAAATTTGTCTAGTCTTGTGCTGCCGGCACTATCAACATTTCTAAAAAAAAATGAAGAAAACTGGAGGCTAAAGTCTTTTAAACCAACTTTCCCAGGAAAAGATATAACAAATAACTCAGTCACTTGCAGTGGAAGACAGGTTGGTGAGTTACTATGCCCCTTATCTGGGAAAGCTGGATGACAAGCCAGGTGAGGCGGCCGCAGCGATTGTCACCCAGCTTTCCCAAGTAACCGCTAAAACCTCAGTGCCCTTATCACTAATTCTAGTAAAGAGGTGGTCCCTAATGGCCACGACTATCACCCAGCTTTTCCAGGAACAGGAATAAATAAGAAACAGTTAAATAACCATGCCTACTGTGGATAGACAACTGAGGTTATAAGGGTCCTTTTGATATTTTTGGGAAAAGACTAGAATCGTAATGGCTGCAAACATCACCCAACTTTCCCAGGAGCAGATAAAACAAAGAAAGAAAGATTTTTTGGGGAAAATGACTTGAGGCATGAGAAGAATATCTGTCTGATCAAGCACCTCACCTCAGTCCTGTTTTCTTGGTTTCATTTTGACTTCAGGAGCATGTTTACTGGCTTCACTAGGCTGCTTAGAAGCCGGCTGTACTATGCAACCATGCTGGCACCTACAAAGACGAACAGGTTGTAGCTATAGCAACCAGCGCTGGCAGCCTATAGGGGAAAATCAAAATCTGTCTAAGCAACCATGCTAGCAGCCTCTCAGGAAAGATCAAACGTCTTACTATAGCAACCATCTATAGCCTTTTGGGGAATGAGGGAAAAGGGTTTTACTATAACACCAGTCTTCCAGCTATCGGAGAGAGCAAAAATTCTGTAGTTATAGCAACCACGCTGGAGCCTATGGGAGTGATGGAACAGGCTTACATAGCGCCCAGGCTGGCACCTTAGGAGAGATGGAACGGGTCTTAGCATAGCTACCTGAACGAGCACCCCCATACAAGAGGGGATATTAGGAATGGGTAGGCATTTTAAAGGGGAATATATTAAAAGAACTTTTTTTTTGCAAGTCTTTAAAAAAAAAAGCAGCATCTTGTAATGAGAAAACCCCCTTTAAAAAAAACCCAATATTTATATTTACATAATCGGGGTATGAATGATTTTGCCCTTATCTGACCAAAAGGGGTTTGAAACAGTAACGCGAGGCGGCTGCAGCTATTCTCACCCGCTTCCCAAAAGCTAAATAAAATTTTTTGGAGAAAAATGTAAGAAAGGCAAATCCAGTTGTGCAGCACATTAAAATTTTTTCCAATACAGAAAGAGTAGGACGTAATGAGGGTGGTGTCCCCCAGCTTTCCCGGGAGCAATAAAACTAAAAAAAACAAAAATCGAGAAAAAAACCCCAAACTTCAAGACGGAAACCTCTAAAGAACATTTATGCTATCTACAAACATGAAAAAAATTTTGGGGTTTTTAGTTCACATTTTGATCAAAACTGTTTTAAAGCCACTCCGACTTTCAACGGGACCTCAATGCAGGGGGTCCTACGCATTATTTCTCTCTTTTTAGTCCAATTCAACTTCTCATTTGGGTCCTCAGACCCCCATAATCCAGAGAGAGAAAAAGGCACCACTTTATAACATACGCACTGTCTAGAACCTTGGGTGGGGGGGGTGCGAAAAAAAAAAAGAGGCATCCCTCCCCCCTGCATTGATCTTGTTGAAAGTCGGAGGGGACTTAAAAGTTTTGATCAAAAAATGTTAACTAAAAAACTAAAATTTTTTCATGTAGCAGATACATAAATGCTTCTTTAAGGTTTCCATGTATTTTATAACCCTTTTACGATGGTGGCCCCGGGGCAAAAGTAAATCCCCCCCCCCCCCCCCCCCCCCCCCTTACCATGCACCCTTTACAATTGGTATCTTCCTTTGGAGGAGGGGTTTTTGGGGCCCCCCAGGTGCTGGGCCCCGGGATGACTGCTACCCCCTGGGACCCCCGTAGCTACCCCCTGGCCCAACCCCCCCATGGCCCCCGGTTTACATTGTTTTTTTGAAAAGTTTTTTTTTTTTTGCAGAACAATATTGCTTTCAATATTGTTTTTTAACTTATATGGGGAGGATGGATGCCCCCATTTTGGTTTTTTTTGCACTCCCCCCTCCACAGGTTGCTAGATCAGGCGTATTTTTTAAAAAGCGGGTGCCTTTTTTCTCTCTGGATTAGGGAGGCTGGGGCCCCAAAAACAAGAATCTAATTTGGGACTCAAATAGGGGTAAAAAAAGTGGGAACCACCTGCTTGAGGCCCGGGAAAATGGGGGGGTGGCTTAAACATTTTGATAAAAACTGGAACTGAAAAAAAGGGTTTTTTTTCATCATTGTGAACATAAAAACTCCAACCCCAAAACCCCCAATTAAAAACTACCAACTTCTTTATTTTAAATCCATTAAAACATAGACATAATACAAAGGGAGAACCTGCCAAAACTGCACCTACGCGTTTCACTTTTTTCAGTTTTTAGAGATAGGTCACAAATTTAAAAGGATATAAACAACAAATGAAAATCATTTCCCCGGGGTTTGTTGAAAACGAAGGAATACGCCCGGACTGTTAGAGGAAGCTCTCTCCAAATTCACATGCAGGAAAAAACAAACCCTCACCCTAACTTTGTATCCCTACTGGTGTATCTTACCTGCATAAAGATTTTTTATAGTTCCATTTGGGGGAAAGGGCGGGATTTTAAGCGCTGTAAGGGGGGCCCAAATAGAAATTGTCACCCAGCTTTCCCAGGAGCAGATATAACGGAACCCAAATTTTTTTAAAATTGCATTTAAATTTGTCAAATTTATAAAAATTTTTTTAATTTTTTTTAATTTTTAAAAGGGTCGTCATCTAAAATTTCCTTTCCATAAATAAATTTTGCACATCCCTTTAAAGTCTCTCGCTTTTTTCCCCCACATTATTTCCCATTGGGAAAATTTTTTCCGCTTTTCCTTTTGGGTTTCCCCCCCCTGCCTCCCCAATTCAAAATCTCCATGCCAAAAGTACCCTTCGCCCTTTCGGGGCCTATTTCGGGTTACAGAAGGGGGGGTCAGCGAGATGATATAGGTCCCATTTTGGGGGAAAGGGGGGGAATATAACGGGGGGTAAGGGGGCCATAATTTTTACCCACCCTTTCCCCAGGAGCGGAAAATTGGGGGAATTTTTTTCATTTTTTAAAACCTTTTGGGAAATTTATTTGGTTTTTTATTATTTTTCCTCTGGAAAAATGTTTCTTTTTTAATTTTAAAAGGGGCCCCGTCATCCCCAATCCTTGAATTAAAAAAAATTTTTCGCCCCCTTCCCTAGATTTCCCTTTCCCCGTTTCCCCCTAACCTTTTTTCCCCTGTTTTGGGGAAACTTTTTTCCCCGCTTTTCCCTTTTGGCCCTCCGCTTCTGCCACCCAATTTCCCCAAAATCCCCCCCTCCCCCTCCTGTTTTCCGGGGATGCAGCCACCCCAAAACCGCCCCGGGGATTTAGTCTTCCTTTCCACCTCCCCAGTATCGAACAAAATTCCACCCACAACAAACATTCCCACAATGCACCGCAGCAGGCTTCTCCCTCAGAAAATTCTTTGGGCCTTTGGGCCCTGGGAATGATGTCATTAAAAAAAGGAAAGAGGAGGGGGGAACCCAGTGCTTGATTGTGCTTGGGGCAGGGGACGGGGTTTTGCACTGCATTGAAAACACAGAAATTGGGCCCCCTACGGGCCCGGGAGCCCCCTTTTGGGGGGGGGGGGGCCACCCCATCCTTGACCCCACCTTTCTGAGCCCTATTCTTCTCGTGGTGTATGCATCCCACTAAAGGGTGATCATCAGGGCTTTGTTTTTTTGGGCTTTTTTTTTGGCATGAAGTATGCTAATTTCCCTTTTGCAGGGCTTTTCCATCCGGGCGGGTGATTTTGCCTGGCAATTTTCCCAGGGATTTTGCTTTTGCCCCCCGGGCAAGCGGCGCGAGTTCCTGCTCCCTTAAAAGGGGTCTTGCTCTTTTTCCCGTCCCGGGCGGAGAAATATTTGGCTGCAGGATCCTGGCCAAGGCAGGAGGAGTGCAGCATCTGGATATCCTTAGGCTGTCACATTGTTACTAATACTAATGTGTTACTATTGCTAATATGTTACATTTTTTATATTACTAATTTTACATTGCTAAATTTTACATTGTTCCCAAATTTACAATGTTTACTTATTGTTTAATATTTACTTTGTTACTATTCTAATTTTGAAATTTGGGCTAAAATTTTAACATTTTTTACTATTAATGGGAAAAAAAGTTTGGTCCCCGCCCAAGACCGGGGGGGCCACAAAACCGGGCATTTTTAACGTTTCAGGGAATTTGAAACAGAATATTTTAGTTTTTTGGGAGCCTGGGGGGATTCTTTGCGGGGAAAGGGGCCTGCGGGACGGTTGCTGTCAATGACATGACCGACTGAGTTAAAGGGGGGACTCTTTTTTAGGGGGGGGACCCTGTGCTCCTTGATGGAGGCGCGCATTTTGGGGAATGTATATAATAGTTTTACTTTGACCCCTTTGACTTTTTCACACCAGCATCATGAAAGCTTAAACCGGGTAACCCCTTTTTCCCCCCGGGGAAATTTAAAGAAAA
Source organism: Phyllomedusa bahiana (assembly GCA_025379985.1). Taxonomy (NCBI): domain Eukaryota; kingdom Metazoa; phylum Chordata; class Amphibia; order Anura; family Hylidae; genus Phyllomedusa; species Phyllomedusa bahiana. Next base: position 40,607 of record JAODAL010032460.1, read on the forward strand.
TTTGTAAAAATTTTAATTTTTGCCCCAAAAAGACGAGCGGATTTTTATTTTTTGGGGGATGTTTTTTTTTTTTCAAATGAACAATAATTCACTTTAAATTGTTGAAAAAAACCCTCAAAAGTTTTAATATTGTTGTGATTTCATCCCAAAATATCACCGGAAGGGGCACCCAAAACTCTAAATTGCATAAAAAAAAATGCACAAAGGTTTTTATTTTTCGGGGGTGTTTTAATTTTTTGGGGAAAAAACAGGGAAATACATAGGAAAAACCGGCCCCTTGACTTTTATTAGGGCCCCTTTCATTAAAGGGGGCCTTTTTTTAAATTTGGGCACTTTTTATACCAGATCCCCAATCGTCGGCAAACCCCTAAGGGCAACGAGAAAATTCTTATTATTCCATGTATTATTATTATTATTTTTGTTTTAAACTAATTTTTGAAATTTTAAAATAACTAATACATTTTCTTATTTTATTTTTTTTTTTTATTATTTTTAAATTATTATTTCTTTTTTAAAAATTTTAAATTGATTTTTTTATATAGTATTTAAATTTTTTTTCGGGACTATTTTTAAAACACTTAATAAAAAATTAATAATAAAAAAACCGTCTATTTGTTTTTTTAAATAATTTTATTATTATGTAACCAAATTTATTTAATTCCCAATTATTTTACTAGTTTTTTTTGGGCTAATTTATTCTTTTATTTTTTTTTTTTAATTAGAAATAATTTGGGGGGGGATTTATTGTTTTTTTTTCCATTTACAAATATTATTTTTACTATTTTTTTATTAACTTTTTATTTTAACCCCCTTAAAGGGGTAGTCTCATTTAAAAGGGATCCTCTTTTTTTTTTTCAAATCTTGAAAAAACAATCATTTTGAAATTTATTGTCTATTAAAAAGGTCCCCCTATTCTAGAAACCCCCTTTTAGGGGCCCTGCTTCAGCTTTTCGGGTCACAATAGCTACAACCTTTTCCACTCCCCTAAAGGGGCTGCCGCACTGGTCGCTTTAGTTTACGGGCCCTTTTAAACTCTCCTGATACCCCGGGGGGGCCATACGGGTCGCTATTTACAGCCCCGTTTATCTCTCCTGATAGGTGCCAGCGCGGCCCACATATTTAAAACCCTTTGATCCTCTGATGGGCTCCCAGCCTGGCACTATAGCAAACAAAACCTCTTTGATTTTCCTAATAGGCTCCACGGGTCATATAGCTACAACCTTTTTTGTTTCCCCCTGTTTGGCTGCCAACGGTTTTTTAGCAAAACCCTCCCCTTTTACTGCACCCTTTGTAAAACCGTGAACCCCCCCAAAGGCCAAAAAAAACCCCAAAAAAAAGGACTGAGGTGAATAATCAATTATGAAAAACCCCCTTTTAATTTTTTCATTTTTTTTTTTTTGATAATTTCCCTTTAAATTATTTTTTATTTATTTTTTTTAACCCTATTTTTTGCTGCTATTGCTAGAACTTTTTTTTAATTAAAACAATATTTTTTAAATTTTTAAGGGTTTTTAAATATTTTTTTTTATTTTTTGTTTTTTTTTTTTTTTTCCCAAATTTTTTTGGGCTTTTTTATTTTCTTTTTTTTTTTTCTTCCCTTTTTTCCCTTTGTTTTTTTTTTTAAACTAATCCGTGCCATTGAGTTGTTTGGCATTTTTTAGGGTTTATGGCAAAACCCATATTGAAAAAGCCTTATTTCCCCTTATTGACCTTTTTTAAGTTCAAAAAAGGGGAATTCCCTTTACAACACAAAAAAAGTGTGATTTATTTATAAAAATAGGGGCCTCCACTTAACTAAAGTAATGAAAATACAGCTCTTTGGGACTCAGTAACGTGTGGTATTTTACTATCATTTTTACTTTTTTTATTTTATCATTTTTCCAAATGAAAAAGGTGGGGAATATTTTGGGCCCGCTATTATATAAAGATTATTTTTATTATTTAACATACTCAGGGGTTATTTTGTTGTCTATATTCTTTCTTATTACTTTGAGTTGTGATGTATGTTGTTCTCCTCATCTGTATTAATATTCTTATTTTGACTTATTATCTGTAGTATAATTATTATTTTCTCTGTTATTTTGACTAATTTTTATCGGGTTTTTTATTTTAAATTTTTCCATTATTTTGATTTGGGTTGGGTAGCTATTTTTTCCACTTTTCCTTCCCCCTTTGATTTTTTGGTTTTTCCTGGGTTAAATTTTTTTTTTTTGCACAAACGGAGCTCGCAAATCTAAATGACTTTATAGCTTTTAATTTATTTTATTTTAGTCCCCTTCTTTATCAAATTGGCCCCAGTTTAATTTGGGACTCATATGCTAAGGATTCCCAACTTCAAATGTGTGGGTTTTCCCCCACTCGTTTTAAAAAGTGGAGGCACTCAGTCGACCCCTTAGAAGTGTTACCACCCCCCCTTTATAAAATTTTTTTGCAGAAAGGCAAGGGGGGGTCACTACTTTTCCCATTATAAAGAGTGGAGAACACTCAAGTTAATTCCCTCTTAACAGTGATGACTACCCTCTTGGCAGTGCATGCAAATGGTCAAGAAGATGGTCACTACTGCTCAGTTCTGAAGAGGAGAGCACTCGGGTTCATACCCCCATAGCAGTGATGACCGACCCTCTTGGTAGGCTTGTTGCAGAACGTCCGGGGGGGCGGTCACTACTGTTCAGCTTTGAAGAGTGGAGAGCATTCAAGTTCATATCCTCGTAGCAATGATAACCGCCCCCTTGACAGTTCATAGGCATGTTGCTTACTGTCAACAGCGTGGTCCCTACTGCTCAGTTTTGAAGAATGGAGAGCACTTGAGTTCACGCCCCCTTAGCAGTGATGACTGCCCCCTTGATAATGTTGTTGCAGAATGTCAAGGGGGCGGTCACTACTGCTCCATTTTGAAGAATGGAGAGCACTCGAGTTCATACCCCCATAGCAGTGATGACCGCCCTTCTTGGTAGGCTTGTTGCAGAATGTCAAGGGGGCGGTTACTACTGTTCAGCTTTGAAGAGTGGAGAGCGCTCAGGTTCACACCCCCTAAGGCAGTGATGACCGCCCCCTTGACAGTATATAGGCTTGTGTCAAAGGGGCGATCACCACTGCTTAGGGGGTGTGAACCTGAGCACTCTCCCAATTCAGAAGTGAGCTGTGGACAACCCCAACTTGATAGTCTAGAAGTTCGTTAGAATATCAGGCGCAGGAACTACTGGCATTGATAGGTAGTGAGCAGAGGGAAATACAAGAACAAACTAGAAGCTGTGAAGTGGAGCAGCAGCAGATGTAGGTGTTAGCTTCATTTGTCAGAGGACCTCAAGGTCTTCTTTACAGGAGTATTTCATTCTTACTAAGTGACGCATTGAACGCTGTTGCCCATCTACAAGGACCTTCACTAATTACAAGAATAAGGAAGGATATTGGTCCATTTACCATTCAACAGGAGCTATAATTCTCTAAGGTGGTTTTTCATTTTAGCAATGTGTGCGGGTTCTGATGATTGGACTTACTGATCAACAAGTGGCAGCATCTTCTATCATTACTTAGATGGGAACAACCTCTTTAAAGGTGTTGCCCTATAACACAACCTCTGTCTGTCCAAATGCCCCATTTGGGTAGGTAGGTGTCAGACTAAGGGTATGTTCACACGGCTTATTTTGGCGCGATCTTCTCCGCGTATATCGCGGCGTATTGAGCGTTGTACAAGGCGAAATGCATGCCGCAAATACGGTAATCCATAGCTCTCATAGAGAACTATTTATTACGCCCGCCCCCCGCGCAACAATCCGGGGAGATAATGAAAAGCCCCAATATTCGCTCCGATTACCACCGCGAGAAATGCATTTAAGGGCTGGCGGCGCCCCCCCCCCCCCCCCCAACCTTGGGGTATGTGCAAAAACCCACATGACCCCCAAACCATGGTTATTGCGGCTGTACTGACCGCCGCAATACACCGTTGAACATACCCTAAGGACTTCTTTATATGAGCCACAAAACTGAGAACTCGATGGGGACCTAAGGGTCCACCATTACAGGACTTCACTCACTGGGGGCCACAGGGTAATACACATCTACTGCTAACCCCCTCCTTACAGGGGACCTAGGGCATCCCCTGACACCCCTTTTTAGTAATACCTTGCTTTCCCCCGTTAAAACCCGTTCTGGAGCCCTCTCTTATATCTCTGTTCCCTGTCAATGGTGTTACCAAGGGGGGTATTCCCGGCATGGGGTGACCTTGTCAATCATGCGACAGTCATGTGTGCAAGACACCCCCTGGGGAATGGAAACACCCACGACGATTCAGATACTTTTTCCGGGAGGATTACGAGGAACACACAACACGAAATAAAGAAGGCTCCGGATTTTTCATCACAGGAACAAAAGGGATTACTGAACCAGACCTGTCAGAGGAACACAGCCCTCTTTAGGGGATCCCTCATCCCCCATATGGCAAACTTTTCCCCCTTTTTTGACCGAATGTCCCAACACGACCGTGGGTGTATCGACCCCCCCAACCAGGACATCTGGCTGAAATATGGGCACAGTCTTTAGGGTTTAGGTTTACAATGATCCTGCTATAAAGGGTTATTACTCTTCTATGTTCCGACCAAACTCTCCTGTCCCTCGGGGAACCCGTCAAACCCGAGGCGTTAACCCTTTTTTCCACACAATATAGCAAGCGAGATTGCTTTGAGGCACACCTTATCTCAATTTTCTGTGATTTTACATAGAACTGCAGGTAAATCTTCTGCATAAAAGAACCGATTACATTACACATTCAGCTCTGCTACATCACCTGTGCTGCCTTTGTTTAAAATGAAGATAAAAAAACCCGAACTACCCATCCCCCCTCTTCCCAGGAGCTGTGGCCCCCGAGAGCTGAATATTATTTTTAACTGAGTTTACATTGCATTGTTGGGAACTTGGGGCGGGAAAGTGGGGGAAAAACCTCTGATTTTGGATAGACTATGAAATTGTCCACATTATAAAAATTATTATGCAATAATTTAAAGCACGATTGTTGTATACTCGCATGTAGTCCACACATAGGGATAGCAGAGGTGCAGTGACATCCGCTTCCCTGGGCCTCATACACAGTAGGGTTGCAGAGGTGCGTGACATCCGCCTTCGGGGACCCTACCAAAAGGGTTTTTGCAAAAAGGTGTAGTTTGACATCTGTCCCCGCCCCGGCCCCCTACACAGTAGGGGTTCAGGGTGCAGTGACATCGTCTGCTCCCGGGGCCCCATACCATAGGTTAGCAGAGGGCGTGACATCCGTCTCCCGGGCCCCCAAAACAGTAAAAGGGTTTAGCAAAAGGTGCAGTGACATCCTCTGCTCCGGGCCCCATACACAGTAGTTTTTGCAAGGTCAGACATCCGCGCTTCCCGGGGACCCTACACAGTAGGTTAGCAAGGGATGACACCGTCCCCCGGCCCCCAAAAACATAGGGGTTTTTAAGGTGCGTGACATCCTGCCCGGGGCCCCCCAAAACAGTAGGGTTAGCAAGGTGCGAACATCCTCTGCCCCGGGCCCATACCGTAGGGTTACAGAGGTCAGTAACATCCGTCTGCTCCAGGGCCCAAACCCTAGGGGTTGCAGGGGCAGTGACATCGCTCTCCGGCCCCAACACATAGGTTAGCAGAGGGGCAGTCCTGTCACCCCCCGGCCCATACACATAGGGTTTAGCTGGTGCGTGACATCCGTCTGCTTCGGGGCCCATACACAGTATTTTTGCAGAGGTCAGAACATCCGCTGCTCCCGGTCCCAACACAGTAGGTTTTGCTGAGGTGCATACATCCGTCTGCTCCAGGGCCCCATACAATTAGGGTTCAGAGGGGGCAGGACATCTTTCGCTCCAGGCCCCATCAAGAGGTTTGCAGAGTCAGTGACCCCCCCTGCTCCGGGCCCCATAACATAGGTAGCAAGGTGCATGACACGCCTGTTCCGGGCCCCATACACATAGGGTAGCAAGGTGCAGTGCATCTGTCTGTTCCGGGCTCCATAAAAATGTAAAGGGGTTCCGCCGTTGGGGGTTTTGAACTGCCCCTGTAGTTTATTATTAAATTTAAACAAGCCTGTTACACGTATTTACCCCTATATGGTCCTGTATGGAGGGAATAAATTTAGGGACCCCTAAGGATGAAAATTTTGTTCAATCCCCACTCTATGGACTGCATGGTGGTTAAATTGTATAGTGTAAGGTTTCGGTTCAGGGACAGTTTGGCAGTATCTCCCTGGATGCTAAGAGGCTATCCAACTCCCGGAAAGCTGGGGTGATCTAAACCCCCAATTAGCTTTTTTCAGAACCCTTAA
>JAODAL010032461.1:0-46905 GCA_025379985.1 Phyllomedusa bahiana
AGGTTGATAGGTGTCAAAAAATACCTGTATTATCTGAATAAATTTCAGATACGTGTTTTTTTTTTACTTTGGCACACTACGCTTGTTCACATTGAGCACCTTGCACTTAAATGTTGAATACTGCAATTTTGTTTTCACCCAGGTAATGATAGGTGCCAAAAAATACCTTTTATTATCCGAATACATTACAGATACGTGTTTTTTTGAACTTTGGCACACTACAGCTTATGTTCATTGATGCACCTTGCACTTAAAATGTGAATACAGCAATTTTGCAGTCACCACAGGTGAATTGAAAGGTCCAAAATACCTTGTATTATCCCGAAAACATTACAGATACGTGTTTTTTAACTTTGGTGCACTACAGCTTTGTTCATTGAGGGCACCTTGCACTTAAATGTATAAAAAAAAATTACAGCAATTTTTGTAGTCACCACGGGTAATTGAAAGGTGCCAAAAATACCTTGTTATTACCCGAATACATTTCCAGATACGTGTAATTTCAATTTGGCACCAGGCCAGCTTTGTTATAAATCTACTTGCAAGTTTAATTTGAAGTCACAAATTTTGTGAGTCGCCACTTGAAATTGATAGTGCCTAAAATACCTTTTATTATCCGAATACTTACAGTACGTGTTTTTTTCACTTTGGCGCACTACACTTTTGTCATTGAGGCACCTTGCACTTAAATGTGAATACTGCAATTTGTAGTCACCACAGGTGAATTTGATAGGTGCCAAAAAATACTTTATTATCCGAATACATTACAAGATACGTGTTTTTGACTTTGGTCACACTACAGCTTGTTCATTGAGGCACCTGCACTTAAATATGAATACAGCATTTTGTAGTCACCACAGGTGGATTTGAAAGGTGCCAAAAATACCTTGTATTATCCAAATACATTACAGATAAGTGTTTTTTGACTTTGCGCACTACAGCTTTGTTCAATGAGGCACCTTGCACTTAATGTGATCCAGCAATTTTGGTACACCACAGTGAATTGAAAGGTGCCAAAAATACCTTGTATGACCCGAATACATTTCAGATACGTGGTATTTTCAATTTGGCACAGCCAGCTTTGTTGATAGATCTACTTTGGCAGTTAAATTTGAATCCAGCAATTTTGTAGTCGCCCCCCCCCACAGGGAATGTGAAAGGGTGCCTAAAAATTACCTTTTTTAATATCCGAATACATTACAGATATGTGTTTTTTCCACTTTGGCGCACTACAGCTTTGTTCATTGAGGCACCTTGCACTTAAATGGACTACTGCAATTTTGTAGTCACCACTAGGTGAATTGATAGGTGCCAAAAAATACTCTTTTATTATCCGATATACATTACAGATACGTGTTTTTTTTAACTTTGGGCGCACTACAGCTTTGTTCATGAGGCACTTGCAACTTAAAGGTGAATACAGCAATTTTGTAGTCACCACAGGTGAATTGAAAGGTGCCAAAAAAATACCTTGTATTATCCAAATACATTACAGATACGTGTTTTTTCACTTTGGCGCAGGCCAGCTTTGTTTGATAACTTCTACTTTGCAGTTAAATTTGAATCCAGCAATTGTTTCGTTACCACAGGAAGAATGATAGTCCAAAAATACCTGTTATTATCGAATACATTACAGATATGGTGTTTTTTCACTTTGGCGCACTACTAGCTTTGTTCATTTAGGCACCTTGCACTTAAATTGAATACAGCAATTTTGGTAGTCACAAAGGTAATTGAAAGGTGCCAGAAATACCTGTATTATCCCAATAACAAAATTTATTTTTTTCAATATGTGTTTTTTCACTTTGGCGCAGGCCACTTTGTTGATTAGATCTACTTTGCAGTTAAATGTGAAAACAGCAATTGTGTTTTGAATTTGAGGGCTTTGAGAATAGCTGTGATTTGCCATCTTTTAATAAGAGACTTCCCAAACTCTCCATACCTTTCTCAAATTTTTATATTTCGAACAGGAGCGAAATTCAGGTTGTAAGCGACAAAGAGGGGGGTAGCAACATGGAGGTAGGAGGTATCGAGAAGAAGGTGGGCTTCCTTCCAGTGCTGGCGACAACACGCATGTCCAGCGATCGTCGTTGCAGGGACCGTCAGCTGTCAATCGCTGGGTCAGGGCCCTGTGAATCTCAGTAACGAACAGCGTCGCCAATCTGTCCTCTTCAGTGGTTAATGCAACCTGCATCCAGGAGTCTTACCATCCTCTCTCACAGTCACGGCCACAAATGTTCGTCATCAGCATCATCAGCATCCGTCTAAACATGAAGCAGCCCAAATGTCTACTCGGGTACCCACGAAACCCCACGTGGTGGATAATGCCATTTGTCCTCTGAAGACCTCTTGATGACAAAATGCAGTTGGGGTCAGAAGGCATGTCAAAGATCAGAGGCCAAAAATCCCGGCGGTCGGCAACGCCTTGCAGTCCCTCTTTTGCTATGTAGTCCCGCCAGCTCCTGGATGCAGAATGTCAGGACGACGAAGTCTCTCTGTGTTTGATGATGATGATGGACGACATTGCGGATCCAACTTGTCTTTCAGCAGAATTTGCTTGCGAGCACTTCATCACTGGACGAGGAGGAAGACGATGGGTAGTGTCATACGGGTTCCGTCCTCAAAAAGGAAGGGCGGTCGCAGAAGTCCGCTGATATATTCCGCCAGCCACGGTCCCAGCGCAAACCCCGCTACTCGCTTATCGTCCCCCGTCGAAAAGTCCATGACCTCTCAAGCCTGCCTTCTTTGAGCCAAGCCTCTGATCACCCCAGCGATGTCATATGCGCCTTTGCCGTAAACGCATAATAAGGCAAGAACCTTAGGTGGTAACCACCACCACAGTTCTAGTCACATGCAGCGAATGCAGAGTTGAAATCGAGCAACACTTGGCCAAAAAAGGCCAGACCGACCGACGGGCCTCCAACAATGGTCACACCCTCTGGTCTCCGCCTCCTCCTTCTCCTCCGCCACCACCGAAGCGTTTCCTCAGCTGCCCATGTCCTCTCAGAGTCATGATCAGGGATCAGCCTCCGCTTCAGCCTCCACCGTCGCCCGAGGATACCAATCACACCACCAGAGGACCCATCTACCACCTTCTTCCTTCCTCAGTTTTGACGACCTGAACGCTGTACATGCCAGTCTATAGCAGCCAGCCTTCTGTCTTCCCAGGTTTGGGAGCAAAGAAACACTTTAACTCCAAACCATCCCAAAGCAAAGCCTGAATGTCGGCATTGGCCAGGCTTTTGGCCTTGGAAATGTTGCCTTTCTGTCTGATGGACACAGATGGGTTCCGCCACGTCATGGCCCTTGCCTGCCCCCAATACCAGATGCCGAGCAGGCATTTCTTTGCCAGAAAGCCGTCCCTGCCCTGGCCAGCCACGTGTCATCTAAAATTTCAAGCCGCGTTGTCTGCATCTGTGGCCGGAAAAGTCCATCTGACCACCGACACATGGACTAGTAAGCACGGCCAAGGCCGCTATATCTCTGTGACAGCTCACTGGGTGAGCTGAGTAGATGTCTCTGGGGGTGACGGTGGCTCTCAGGCTCGGCGCACGCTCTTCAAAACCGCAGGAGGTGCAGGGTTATTCCCCCAAGGTCCTCTGGTGGCATCACGTGCCCAGAGAAACCAGGCCGTGTTGAAATTAAATCTGTCTTGGAGACCGTCCACACACAGGTCAGGAGCAGTGGACGGCTCTCCGCAACGAGACCGAGCGCTGCTGCTGGGTGCCAAGAACCTTGTGCCAGGCAAGGTGGTTGTGCGATAACGGGCGAAATCTGCTGGCCGCCCTTAAGATCGTAGGCTGGAGCACATCCCTTGCCTGGCACATGTCATGAACCTTGTCGTCCAGAAATTTCTAAAGAGCTACCCGGGTCTGGACTGCCTGCTGAGGAAGGCTCGAAGTCTAAGTTCGCACTTCCCCGTTCGCACCCTGCTTCGTCCCGCCTGGCTGCGTTGCAGCTCCAGCTCGGCCTCCCCGTCAACCGTCTCATTGTTGACGTGGCAACACGCTACCCTCCACATGCTCCAGCGATTGTGGCAGCAGCGCAATGCCATTACGCAGTACGAAGTGACACATGGCCTGAGAAGCAGCGGTGCGGACCTCGGGGTGTTGAGCCACCGAGAGTGGAGGCAGGTGAAAGAGCTCTGCACCATCCTTGCCAGTTTTGAAGAAGCCACCAAAATGGTCAGTGCGGACAATGCCCTTGTCAGCATGAGCATTGTGGTGATCTTAGTTCTGGAACGATCGTTGGACACTCTGAAACAACAGGTCCCGCCAGCGACGGAGGAGGAGACGGACACAGATGCGACACGGAGCCTTTCTCTCCGTCAAATCCACAAGGCCCGACAGTTTCACAATTTCATCGGTTCTTCATTAGGCAGTGGTTTCGGGATCCAGAGCTAGTGCAAGGTGGTGCATCAGCTCTCAGGGTGCATCATCTCAGGCAAGTCAGGGCTGTGTTGAAGCTGTGCCGGAGGCAGCGGAGGAGCAGGAGGAGGTATTCCTAGACACCGATGTTACCGACGTCCCTGCCTTGGAAAGAGGTTGGCGCGAATTTGAGGCGGAGAGGAAGATGAGGAAGATCAGTTTTTCTAGTGCCCCTCAGACCCAGAGGCTTGGGAAATCAAGGCTCCATCTCTCACATGAGTGCTTGGATGCTCCATTTCCTCCAACATGATCCTCGCATTAAGGCCATCAAAATGAACAACAGTTACTGGTGGCCACCCTCCTGGATCCCCAGGTACAAAACAAAAACTCAGCACTTTCCTTCCACCCACCCAAATAGAGAGTAAAATGCAGGAAATGGAGACCTTGCTGATTGATCAACTGGAGACATCTGTTGCTCTGCTTCACGTCCCAAATGTCACGGTGGAACAACATCAGCGACGTGACAGCGATAAGTGCCAAGTAGCGTAGCGGCAGCAGCAGCATGCATGGTGTCAGAATCGTAATGGGTGACCTCTGGCAATCTTTATTTACCAACTCACCAATGCATGCAATGCATGGGCACACATCCAACACACAGAGACCAGCTTAAGATCATGGTGGCACGAGCTATCTGCGTCTCAACACCGATGTTTTTGTATGTGTTCCGGACCCAATAGACTTCTGGGTATCCAAAATGGACGAATGGCCCGAGCTCGCTCGCCACGCCATAGAGGTGTTGTCCTGCCAGCAGCCAGCATCATATCTGAGCGGACCTTCAGCACAGCTGAGGAGTCATTACAGACAAACGCATCCGGCTTTCCACAGATAAGTGGATCGTTTGACTTTCATCAAGATGAATCAGGCATGGATCTCTGATGATGTTGTGGCCCCAATTGCCGAGGTCACCGATTAGTTGCCGGTCTACTTCACATTCCTCTTCAAACAGAAATGGTCCTCTTGAAAAATTTTTTTAAAATGATCATTTCTTACTGCAATTTTTATTCTCTTTTCCCAACAGTTCATTTTGCTGGTTTTGCTGTGAGGAGACTGTAAAAGACAGCAAGGTTTCATGACAACACCGTATTCCATTTACTCACTTTATCTTTAGAAGTTTTTGCATTGTCAATGGTTTTGAGGTCATGTTGCTGTGAGATACAGCTATAATTATGGTCCTTTGGAACAGAAATGTGCTTCTAAGTTGCATTTCTCCCTCACAATTTTTAATAGTGGCTGAGAAGTCATATTTATAATTTTTTGGGGTCATGTTGCTGTGAGATACAGCAATAATCATGGTCCTTTGGAACAGAAATGTGGCTTACTAAGTGCATTTCTCCTCACAATTTTTAAAGTGGCTGAAAGTCAATTTATAAATTTTTTGGGTCATATGCTTTGAATGCAGCAATACTACAGGTCCTATTTAAAAAATGTTGTTTCTAACAGACATTTGTTCTTCACAATTGTCCAAAGTGGCTCAAGGGTCATGCTTTGAATTTTTTGGGGGCATTTTGCTTTGAAATGCAGCTATACTACAGGTCCTATTATAAAAAAATGTTGTTTCTAACAGACATTTGTTCTTCACAATTGTCAAAAGTGGCTCAAGGGTCATGCTTTGAATTTTTGGGGCATTTTGCTGTGACATGCAGCTATACTACAGGTCCTATTATAAAAAAATGTTGTTTCTAACAGACATTTGTTCTTCACAATTGTCCAAAGTGGCTCAAGGGTCATGCTTTGAATTTTTGGGGGCATTTTGCTGTGACATGCAGCTATACTACAGGTCCTATTATAAAAAAATGTTGTCTAACAGACATTTGTTCTTCACAAATGTCCAAAAGTGGCTCAAGGGTCATGCTTTGAATTTTTGGGGCATTTTGCTGTGACATGCAGCTATACTACAGGTCCTATTTAAAAAATGTTGTTTCTAACAGACATTTGTTCTTCACAATTGTCAAGAGTGGCTCAAGGGTGATGGTGCTGTCAGAAACAGGAATAGGTAGGACACTGTTAATGGACACATATTGCAAAATGACTTGTTTTTGCAAGATCTTTAACATAGCTATCAATCCCTGTATTGAGACAACCCATTTAGTACAATTAAAAAAAGAGAAACAAAGACATGGTGGGATTCCATCCTATTTTAAAAATGTGTTTTCTAGAATTAAACTACTAAAAAACTTGCATGTACAAAATAGCTGGTAAAAAAATTCCTCTGAATTGTACAAGGGAGGGACAGGAAAACTTGACCAGATGTAGTTATTCAGAGGACATGGAGTATTGGAGCACGGACAAGAACAAGTTACAGAGACAATTCCCCACACGTTGGGTAAAATGAAAAAGTAATGCCAAGAACTAAAGGCACCTGTGGTGAACAGACGTTAACACCAGTATTTTCAAGTGACTTCAATTGGCCGGATCATACAGGTAGGGGCAGCGCTACCCAGGACAGGGACAGTATTTCCAGTGAAACTAAAATGGTGGTTGAAAGACTCCTTTTTCCGGCACTTTTTAATCTGGGGTCATGCAGGTTTGGGGCTCATGCTGTGGCCCAGACAGGTATAGTCAATGTCCATGAAACTAAAATGGTGGTTGAAAGACTCCTTTTCCGGCACTTTTTAATCTGGGGTCATGCAGGTTTTGGGGCTCATGCTGTGGCCCAGGACAGGTATAGTCAATGTCCAGTGAAACTAAAATGGTGGTTCAAAGACTTCTTTTTCCGGCACTTTTAATCTGGGGTCATGCAGGTTTGGGGCTCATGCTGCGTTCCAGGACAGGGATAGTCAATGTCCAGTTCAAGTAAAATGATGGTTCAAATATACTGCCTTCTGGCACTTTTTAATTTGTGGTGATGACAGGTTTAAGGGTCATGCTGTGGTACAAGACAGGGATAGTGAATGGTCTGTGATTTTTTTTTCTGTGGCTTTTATAACCTAAGTGTGTTGCCTAAGATGTAGCACGTATCCAGTTTGACTGTTTTGTGATGTTAATGTACCAGCTTCTCCACCCTGTTTGGGTGTAAGAAAGAAGTGTTTGTTGCCTCCCATAGACTTTAATGGTCTCGATCATAATCTATCATCGACCATCGAATATCTTGTCGATGATGGTCGACTATCGACCATCGACCGATGTTGATGGCCAACGTAATCGCTCAACACTAGTAAACATACATACATATTGTTTAACAAATAATGCCTCAACATTTACCCATGATGATGAATCTAGGTCAAAGGACCTTCTCAACGCTTTGGTGGCAAAACGCGTCAGGATTGGAGGCCAGTGTTTGCAGTGGTTACACCCTAGATTCATCATTATGGGTAAATGTTGAGGCATTATTTTTTAAACAATATTTATGTATGTTTACATCAATAGGAGTTTTGGCCCACATTTTTTCTTACTCTGGGGTGTCTTTACTATCTTATACTCATGTAATGTACTCTCAGTTATGTGAACAACTTCCTTGTGAAACCTTTAGGGATCTCTTCTGATAATTTTGGTTAGCTTATACGTATCAGACACTTGTAAATATCAATACAGAATTTATATATAATTTGGGATACAATTATTCTAACTTATCAGATTAATGAGATTTATAAATACATGGGTATTTTTTCTATCACCCACGTCTCCATCGAGTTTTCTATTGATATTGTTTCCAATTTTTTTTGTATGTGTGTTTTTAATTGTCTTTTGATATAATAAAATAAAAGTAATTTTGTTTAAATTTTGATGAGATATGACTACTCTTCTCTCAGTTGCATATTGATATTATGGGAGTTTCTCTGTTATATAAATTAGGGATTTTTCATGCCCTTTGTATAGGTATAAAATAATAGATGAGTAGCATTGTGTGAAACATCAGTGCATCAACGACTTCATGCCCACCTTACCTGTGCAAGCTGCTCCTTTACTTTAGCTCTTTCTCTGTGCACACTATGCAGCTGTTCCTCAATCCTCTGCTGCTTCTCTTCCATCTCCCGGCACCTGCGTTCCAGCCCGGCTCTTTCGGTCTGCAGCTGAGACACCTCAAGATCCAATGCTTCCCGCTGCTCCCTCAATGCAGCACAGCTAGCTTCGCTAACCCGTCTGTCCTCCAGCAGCGCAGTGCGCTCAGCCTCCAGCTGGATTAGAAAGTGTTAAAATGGGAACCCACAATTTCAAAACAATCTAACACATTATTTTCCTTGTGTGCATTGTGTCTGTTCCACCAGTCTATTAAACCCACAGGAATGGGATATAGCAGTAGATACAGTGATTGTCTAAAAGTATGTATTAAACCTTCAGGGAAGTGATATCAGCCAAAGATGTTAATATTCTAAGGACAATGTTTTAAAACAAAATGACTCAGGTTTAGATAGCAAAAATACAAAAAATATTATTTTAAACTAATTACATTTTCACTGGTGGTCTAAGGCAGGAGAGGGGTTAATATCACTAGTTTTTGTGGTCTAGTGTGGGGCCGGCTTACTTGATGGTTTATTGGCAGGAGATGGTTATTAATAACTAGTGATTTACAGTTAATATTTTATTCCCTGCTGGACTTAGAAAAATATATAAATTATTATCGAGTTTATAGAGCTAATGTATGTTAAATGTAAACATGCGCGAGCTGTACCTGTAAAATCAGACGATTTAGGGTCACTTTATCTTGTGCTAAGCCTTCGTTCAATGCACCCATTTTAGCCAACGAGTCGTTTTGTGTCGCCCGGTCACTGCGCATCTGTTTAAGCCAACCTAGTTCCCCTCGGGACCACCGGCATAAAATCCATGTTAAAACACCCCAAGCACGTTCCCGTACTAGACAATTTTTTTGCCTCCGCAGATTTTTGGGCCCAAAGTCTGTGACTCCCCTATGAACACCTCTTTCATTTAACACTTCAAAACGTTAATAAAACAAAGGGGACTTCCCAAACCTCCTGACATTTTTTTTAGAAACTCTTGCTTTCCCAACACAGCCCAGAACTTTTCTAGAAATCTACATTCCTAGTTTTCCTGTATTCCATTAGAATTTATAAAAAATTAAAACCGGGGTTTACAGCGAAAGGGACACTGATAAGGCAGTAAGAACCCCATTCCCCCCCAAAAAACGGTAACAGGAACAACCAACTAAAAGTAAATAAAAGAAATACTGCATGCACTTTTCCGCCTTTTTCAGAATGTTCTGAATCGGGGGAAGATTTCAGGAACTTTTCCCCAACAATTGAACACGGGGCGCCCGGGGCGCATGGCCCACCCCCCGGTGCAGCCGGACACCATTTCCTCCCAGTCCGCACCAGGGTTCCATTTGCAGTTGGCGGAGAAAGCCACACGTCGATTTTTGCTGCATACGGGGAGCTTTTTCCCCCCTTGTGACTTCTTTCGCCGAGGCAACCAGTGTAGAACTGCGTGCACGTGGCCCACACATGGGGTATGATGGGGCATACTTGTGGAGGGTGGAAAAGGGGGTGGGGAGGAGGGGGCGGACATTGGGGCCCGGGGCCCCATTTTTACAAAGCGGGGGGAAAGCGGCGTCTCCTGTCCAAGTTGTTGGTGTCCGGGGAGGGAAACACATTTACCCCTTGGGGCCCTAAAAGGGCATTACTGCCCTGACCGTAGTTTTCAGCTCCAACTCCGCGCTGCGGGGGCCTTGGAAAAAAACCGATAGCTAAGACGGCCCCCCCCTGTTCTACATATTTTTGAAGTCTGGACTGCCTTTTTTTAAAAGAAATTTTGCTTGGAACTCTCCATCTCGTTTGGCACAAACCCTTAGTTTCCCGAAGGGGGCAATCCACCTTTTTGGAAAGGAGGGACTGTAACCAACAAATTGGGCAGGGGCACGGCACTGCTCCCCTTAGGAGGTGGCGCAACGTTGTCTCTTTCAATCGCCTCGCTAACGACTGCTGGCCCCGGGCCAAAAGGGAAGGGGGGGAAAGGAAAGATGGGAGCATTTTGGCCCGGGGAGTTTGAAACAAAAGAAACAGCCCCCTTTTTCTGCAGAGGGGGTTGGGGCCTTGCCGGGCCGCAAGGGAAAGCTCCACGGGGCCTGCTGCTCTGCTTTTCCCGGGGGGAGATGGACCACCACATTTTGAGCCATTTTTCTCCCCGGCCCCGGTTTGGTGACGCTGCATTGTTCCCGGGGGGCCGTGGTGCCAACTTTTAAGCCCCCGGCCAGTTTCACTTTCCCCCACAATTCTAATATCCCCAAAATTTTGGGCTCCCCCGGGTGTTTTTAGCAAAGAACTGCCCAAAACCGCAGAGTATGGGAATTTTACCCCAACGCCCCCCACTGATGATTACTACCCCCGCTGCCTCGCGACCCCCGGGCCGCTACTTTTTTGGACCTGCGAAGGGGGTTTTTTCTACCCCGGGGCCCCTTTGGCTCCCACCTCACACTTTTTGCAACCCGGCTGACTAAACGGCCACAAAACCCCAAACTTGCGGGCTGCGCCGCGGGCCACGCGCAGCGACCCCCTTTTCTCCGACGATGATGAAGCCCTTCCCCACCCGGCCCCAAGTGGGGGGTTGCTACATCACATTTTATTTGTGTTTCATCGTCACTGCTGCCCAATTCCACTGGTTTTTGGGTAGGCAGGGGCGGGCCCCCCTCACAACAAAACCTCCCATGCCACTCTCCACATCTAATTTTTCCCGCCTACGGGAAAAGGAAGGGCGGGGGTTATTGGCCCCATTTTTTCGTTTCCAATAGCGGCTGACTGCCCTCCTCAAATTTTTTACCCTTTTTGCAATATTTTCACGAGCCCAGACCAATATAGATCTCTGGCTGGGGGAACCGCGGGGGAAACAATGGGGGGGTTGGGGAACGGGGTGGGGGCCGCAAAACCCATTTCCCGGGCCCAAATGCCAACAAAGGGTTGGGGTCTACCCCCACCGACTCTTGGCTGGGGTTGTCAAGGGTTATCTGGGGGAAGGGGATGACCTATCAACCAATCAAAAACCCTTTGGGGTTTCCTAGTCATACACCCCGATAAGACAGGGGGAGTTTTTGGCCTCACCGAAACCCCCTGCTGCGACCCCCCTGCTGTGCTGCGACCTCCCCCAGGAATTTTTTGTGCCACCCCACCGCATTTAAGAGCCTGCCACCCTTTTCCCGACTTTACGTTTTTTTCTAAAATGTACAGAACTTTTGATGAAGATATCGGGTATATGAAAAATACACCCCCTTTATTTTGACTAAAAATTTAAACCCACTAAAATTTGGGGCCCCCTTTGAAAAAAAAATTCGCCCCCACAAATGGGCAAAAAATTAACTTGTATGTCCCCGGTTTAAAAACTCTGTGTTTTTTACTGAATAAAAAAACCCAAAAACGGGCCCTTAATTAACCTTGGGAATTTGAATTATGCTCCCAGAATTTTTTCTTTTTACGGTGAAAAAAAAGTTTTTTTTTTAGTTACCAAAAGGGGAAAACCAAAGCTTAATTAAAACCCCCGGAAAAATTGCGCCAAAAAATTGACAACCCCCAAAATAAAGCTTTGTATCGTGTTTTTAAAAAGCGTGTTTTCACGCTACACAACAAAGAAAATTTTTAATTAACCTTGCTTTTGAATTTGGCTCAGGGAAAAATTTATTTTTTGGCGGTGAAAAAACTTTATTTTAAACACCACAAAAAAAAACAAAGCTTTAAATTTAAACCCCGGATTTAAAATTGGGGCCCAAAAAATTGAGCCCCAAAACTAACTTTTTAGCGTGTTTCAAAAGGGGTGTTTTTCCTAAAACAAAAAGAGAAAAAAATTTAATTAACCTTTGCTTGTGAAATTTGGCACGGGAAAAAAAATTTTTTTTTTGGGTTTAAAGACGGTTTTTTTTTAAATCACCACAGCCCGAAAAAAAAACCTTAATTTAAAAACCCGGATGGGAAATTGCCCAAACAATTGACAACCACAAAATACAAGGGTTTGTTTGCCGTGTTACAATTGGGTTTTTTCTACGCTACCCCAAAAAAAGAGAAAAAAAAGTAATTTTAAACCCCCCTTTTGAATAGGGGTACAGGAAAAATAAATTTTTTGGGGTGAAAAAGACGGGTTTTTTTTTTAGTAAAAACAGCAAAAAACCCCCGCTTTAAATTAAACCCCCGGGGTTTAAAATTGGGGCAAAAAATTGAGCAGCCAAAAAAAAGGGGATTTTTTAAAAATTTAAAAAAGTTTTTTTTCTTAAATGAATACAACAGGAAAAAGGGTTAGATCCCCTTTTTATATTCAATGTGCGTGAGCAGATAGCCTTAAAAAATTTTTAAGCACGCATTGGGCGCACCCTTTGGCCTTTTAGATCCAAACCCCACAAAATCAGAAAAAGAACAAAAGAACAGTCCCCTGAACAAAACTGAGACACCCCCCAAAAAACGCTGTTTAAAATCAAATTTTTCATTTAAAAGAAACACCGCGCAGCACCTTTTCCCGTCCGTACAGTGAGGGTTACCCCCGGGGTCGGGGCCCGGGGCTTATATAGTGTGGGACGCCAGAATCCCCCGGTCCCTGAATGGCTTCATCTCTGCCATTCATAAAGGGAAACCCTTCTTCCTCCCCGAGTTCTTTGCCCCATGGAGCGCCATTTGCTCGCAGCCCTTTTATCAATCAAAAGCACACTTCGTTCACCCGAAGTCACCCAAACTTCGACTTCGTTCAGAACCGAAGTTTTCCTGAAATTTTAAACGAATTCCACTTCGTTAGAATCAATTCGCCCATCTCTAGTACTGACTCGTCGATCGCCAGGTAGTTGTGGATAATCTGGGCTGCCAGGGAACGGAGTCTAAGGCATACATGCCAACTCTCCCATTTTTGGCGGGGGGTCCCGCTATTTGGGGTCCCCTCCCCCCCACCCGGGGGAGGTGGCATTCCACCCGCCCCCAGCAGGCGACGGGGGTTCTTTAATTGGCCGCGGCGACAGAGTAGCGCAACAGAGTGGGCATCTACCTGGCAACAATGGGGGCACTACCTGGCAACAGAGGGGGCATCTGCCTGGCAACAGAGGGGGAATCTACCTGGCAACAGAGGGGGCACTACCTGGCAACAATGGGGGCACTACCTGGCAACAGAGGGGGCCATTACCTGGCAACAGCGGTGGCACTACCTGGCAAACAAGGGGGAACCTACCTGGCAACAATGGGGGCCCCTACCTGGCTTACAATGGGGGCACCTACCTGGCTAACAAGGGGGGCACCTACCTGGCTAACAAAGGGGAACCTACCTGGCTACAGGGGGGGCTTTCTACTTGGCTAAAAGGGGCCCATCTACCTCCCTGTAAGGGCACTACTGCTTATGGGGGTTACTACCTGGCTATAATGGCATCTACCTGGCTTTCTCCAAAGCCGTTATGCAGTTAGGTGGAGTGGGTGTGGCTTTTTGAAGGGGTGTGGCATACCGACAATATGGGCGTGTCCATGCAAATTTTTGCCGCGGCACGCTACGCGCCCCGCCCACTGTATTCTCCTGCTTTTTCATTTTCAAAAGTTGGCAACTATGGTCTAAGGCCATGTTCACACGGCTTAAAATTGCCCGTATTTCGGTCCGTAATTACGCGCCGAAGTGTGCAAATTACGGGCTGAAAACGGCCCATTCATTACGGTAATCCACAGTTCTCATAGAGAACTATGGATTACGTCTCCTCTCCCTGCTCGGCGAATATGCCGAGGGGGGAGTTAATTGACATGTCATTTTCTAGCGCCGTATATGCGCCGCTAGCAATGATTGTCTATGGGCCGGCGAAGTGCCGGCCCCCCGCTCCCGCCCCGGCCCCGTCCAAACGGCGTAACTGCGGGGCGTAATTACGTCCCGCAGTTAACCCGTGTGAACATAGCCTAAGAGGCTCCCTGTCTTCACTGGAGCCTGCCGCAAGGCCGGGCGGACTTTGCTGCGGGGAACCGACTGGTCGCTACCCCTGACATGGCCACTCGCGGTGGCAGCCGAAGTTCAGGTGATAGAGTCCAGGCAGGTATCAAGTAGGTACAACGGCAGAATACAGCGGAAACAGGAACACAGGGAACAGGCTGACATGAGGCTAAACGGGTATCACAGCGACAGGCAAGATGGCAGGACACAGCATGGTGAACAGATATCAGGATGGCAGATAATAGGAACCCAGGTATTAGGCAGAAAGGCAAGAAAGCAAGATACAGCAGAAACAAGAACCTAGGTAACAGACATGCAGGGCAGTAGGAAGAGCAGGGATAAATGTACACAGGAACAGACAGACAGAACGACAGGTAACAGCAGGAAGCAGTGGTCAGGAGCTCATGTGGACAATCATGACATGACCAGGAACAGAGGCAGGAAGTTCCTTATATGTCAGGAGGTTGTAGGTCATTGGACAGGAAATTGGGACACCATCCCTTTTAATCCAGACTAGCGAGCGCTCCTGCCCTAGGGAGAGTGTGCAGACCCAGACAGGATCAGGAGCGAGGACAGGTGAGTACACAGCAAAAGGGACACAGCAACAGGTACAGGAATCGGGGACACAAACAGGCAACACAGACAAGTTCACATTCCCCAGCAGACGGCATACAGACAGGACAGAAGCAGGGACACAGCCATATCCGCGGTCGGGAACGAGGGCAGCGGCATGGACCATGACAACCCCTTTAAAGGAAAAGATGCTCGGGATTTGTTATATTATAGTGAATAAAGTTTTCTACTACAACAGACAGATCATGAGAGCTGACTCATAAGCTGTTGTCTTACTGAGACAGACATTAACAACAGTTGTCCATCAAAACTGTTTGACTAGATAGTCATGTTTATATCAGATACATTTACATTAATTTAGAACATAGTAGTGCATTAAGCCTGTTCACAGAAACATAACCCAAAGCTTCCATACCATGTGGTTTATAACACTGCTCTCCTCCTAGGTGGCAGAGGTGCCTTCGACCCCTTCCAGATGCCAGACCCCAGGTGCCTTTGCAATCCCTGCAACCTCTATTATTACACACAGTATTTATGTCCTGGATGATTTAGAGCTTGTCCCCACGGCAAGGTTTTCAGTCGGTTTTACTGACTTTTTTTGGGATTTGAAAACCGCCTGTAAACTGACTGTCAATCTTTTACATTGATTTAAAAAGAAAATCCGTGCAGCAGTCCACACGGACAGTTTTTGTCACCGCCGTCATTCCTAAAAACTTATAACAGTTTTCGGGCAGATGATGTACCTGTCAGTGGTTGAGGGGGACGAGTGAATCTGCAAACCGCAGACAGAACCGACCCCCCAACCATGTACAAAATGTCAAATACCGTCCAGATTTTTTTTACTCACAATCGGTATTTGAACCTGCCGTGTGGACGCATCCTTATTCTTGCTAATAGATATAAAATTCATGTTCTCTTCCCTAACAAAATTTATGCTATGACAAGAACATAAAAGGTCTTTAAAAGATTACTCTCCAAGACTTCCTATGTGACAGTGTGTCTGTCTTATTCTATCAATGTCATACCTTACTAAGAGCACCGGATACAGCATCTTTCTCTCCTTGCAGGACATCCCTTTCAAGTACTGCCTGACTTAAGCTCTCTCTGACAGTGACCAGGTCCTTCTTTAGCACTGAAACCTTTTCTTCCAACTTCTCCTGGGTCCTTTGCCTATAACAGTATGCAGAATAAATCATTTAGAGGTCTCTTGAGCCAAGCTATTGTTGTACCGTTTAATGCTGTCTGAGAAAATATCCAAATGCATCTTGGCACCATCTTTCTTCCACAATTTGGCATCGGGTTTCTTAAAGGGAATGTGTCATCAAAAATTACTTATTATTCAACTCACATTTTTATATTCAACACATTTTTTAAGATTTTTTTTTAAATTTTCCATATCACGTTCCATATTTTTTAATAATTCTTAAGTCTTGCAGTTTTCACTTTGGCCGCTAAGCCTAATAATTGTCTGACACTTCCTGTTCTGTACAGAATGATTCTCAGTTGTCTGCTCATTATCAGCACAAAGAAGGTCAAACTGAAAGGAGATACCAGTGTGAATAGATAACACAGGATCCACCAGTCACAAGAGGAGATGCACAAGAGGAGATGGTCACAGTTCACACTTTCACCTCCCTGTACACTGATTTCTTCCCAGGTCACAGAGCATGACTAGAAAACACTCCTATAGAAGTGAATGGGACTGAGTCAGTCTTAAGTCTCCTATGTGCAAGAAGCTACTGTAAAGCATCTCTCTGACTGCTGTTAAAGCAGTGCAAATAAGGCCTAGTAGCCAAAGTGAAAACTGCAAGACTTAAGAATTAATAAAAACTATTGAAAGTGATATGAAAAATTTTAAAAAACCAACCAAAAATTCATAAAAAATAGGACTTAAACAATGACAATTTTTTGATGACACATTGCCTTTAAGATACAAACAATTGTTATATTAAATTAGTGGTAGAAAGCATACATAATTTTAGGGACTTGATAAGTGACACGCCTTCTTACAGGGCAAGGCTTTTTAAAATCAAGAGAATTTGGTGTTCTCCTACTCTATGTACTGATTAACCAAAACTGTGACCAGAGGGCTGAAATGTATGGGCAGGGGTTATCTATGGCATCAGCACTGTCTGAACTTAGCCATTGGTAGTTTGGATTCACCAAAAATCAGGGAGATACTGTAATTATGTAATGAAAGTCCTAATAAAAGACTACTTTGCTTCACTGCTTGAATATATCCACACTCTTAGATAAGCTCCACAGCTTTAAATTTAGCTTTCAGATTTCAGAGTTTTGGTAATTGCCTTGTGGTGAATAAGTGGTCTTATAAACTCAAAGGGGATTTGCCAGGACACAAGTTACTTACCTCTTTATCAGCACAGGGAGAATGTCAACATATCACGCTGAGTCATGAAAGCTGCAGGGCTGAGAGGGAGGGGGTGAGCAAGGAGTGAGGAATAAGGGAGCGTCTCAAAACTTAACTAAAATAACGACATTGCAACAGTGCAAACACAGCAGACACAGACACAGGCTCATACACTGCACATTGAAGCTCATTCATTTTCCCTGTCATCAGATAAGACGTGTTTCACACAAGTGCAGCCTGTCAGCTCCTCGGTCGTGTCTAATGAAAGCTTTCAGGTAACTAAGGGGGACTGAGCAATGCTGTAGCTCTCACAGGCTTCACTTTTTGTAATCCCTTATATTTAGAAAAGTGATTAAATACCCATTATGGAGGACCCCAATCAACATTACATCGTGGCAAAACCCCTTTAAGACTAAAAGAGAAGAAGTTGCTGCTTCCTTCTCCTCACCCTCTCTCCAGCTCCTTCTGGTTACGTTCTCGTTCCCTGTTCAGTTCCTCTTTTTGTTCTTCCAGAACCTCCCTCTGCCGCAATAACTCCGTATTCACAGCCTTCAGTCTTTCAATCTCCATCAGGTATGCCTCTGCTCTCAGCTTTGCTGTCTCTAAGGACTCTTCTATTGCTTCCTTCTCTCTGAGTGGACAGGAACACATAATGAGTGGTCCTTATAGCTTACCATCTTCTTATACATTGTACTGAATGAAACAATAAAATACCTAAAAGGAGTATAATAGGTAAAAGTATTATATATGCAGCAATGAAAATTTACAAGGTCATGGTCAGCAGAGGAAAGGTCATATGGCTTTGGGTATTCAAGCAAAGGGTGACAATGACAAAGGAAACGGTAGACAACAATTCATCTCTATCCATCAGTCAACTGTGTGTAGGTTTCCCCTAATTCTTTGTAGGATGGACCAATATCCAACCACTCAGTTCCCCAGAAACTACAAACATCATGGAGATATAAGGTAAAATAATGTTATTGTGTCACTGATATTACCAACTGGTAAGCAATAGGCAATACAGTCAAACCTGCCAGTAGAATCTTCTTCATCAAAAGGCAACAGGTCCTTTTTAACTAATGCAATTAACACAGTGAGATGGGATCGCCCCTGGAGCGGACTGGTTCTTGCCTTGTGGGTTTCAGGGCATTAACCAGTGGGGAGGCTGGGCATAATGTCCTTGTCTCTCTTCCTTCACCCACATTTTCCCCACCCTTGGTTGAACTTGATGGACACGTGTCTTTTTTTCAACCGTACTAACTATGTAATTATGTTCCACAGCAGAAAGTAGCTGTGGAATGACAAGTTCCAGCATGCCACAGCAGCACATGAGGTGAAAATGAGGTGAAATCTTCTTAACAGGGGCACAGACAGCAAAACAAATGTAGAAGGGTTTTTACATTTGTTTTGCTGTCTGCAATATCTAAAAGTAAAAAAAAAAACTTTTGTGCTGGAGTTACGTTTAATAAATATATATGTTCCAACTTACATACAAATTCAACTTAAGAACAAACCTACAGTCCCTATCTCATTCGTAACCCGGGGACTGCCTGTAATTAGTGAATATAATGTATAATAATGTGTAGTTATTAGGTTATTTCACATATGCATATGCATCATCATTCTAAATATGGTACATCTCCACTAAAATATAATTTTACCGATAGAAAACCCACTTCTGCGACATATTACTAGCAAGTTAATTTCATTCTTCTCGGAGACAGACGATCACCAATCTTTTATCATATATTGTGACATGTAAGGAGATATTTCACCAGCTCTTACTTGATAAAATTTTTTATTTCACTAACACTATAGTAAGTAGGGAAAAATTATGGTTTGCTTCACTTTAAAGATAATATGCTGTTCTGAGAGTCCATATGCTACTATTATACACCAAAGCGCCCTTACTGTGAAACAATGTAGTGAGATAAACACTCCTTCCTTCAGGGACTCCTAAATGTGGATTCTAACAATGCAAGAAAATACCAGACACAGAGTCTCTTTCTAGTGCACCTATAAAAATGCTATACAATGTGTATAAGGTACGAGGGCTGAGACTGATCTGCTGCTTCATCTCTAATTAAGTTCTATAGGGGACAACAAATCACACTCACTCAGTTATGTAGCCATTGTATCCAGACTTTATATGTACGGATCACGCAGTTTGTTATGGGAATTTGTTTTGCTCAGCATAAGTGTGTCAATTGTAAACTTGCTTCACTGAATAATTAGGGTATGTTCACACGGTGTATTGCAGTGTGTATTGTATGCACTGCAATGCGCCGGGTGTTTTAGAAGCTCTCTGTGACAGCTATGAATTACCATAATTGCGGGGCGCATTTCCACAATATTGCAGCACAATTGCGCAGCAAAATATGCCCCGCAATTACATTGTTTGAACATACCCTTATATATCAAGGCAGGCGCCATACATTGGTTTCACCACCTGGTACTGGTCTAGCACAATTTCACTGTAAGCGTTCACTTAAAAGAGGTTTGCAACTTGGCTTTTTTAAGTTATCTATAGTCAGCTTCAGGCTCTTGCATTCTGTTCAGGCTGTGGGTGGTTCTACAGCACTGACTAACATTTCAGCTCTGATATTCCCAGCTGAGTCTGCTAGAGGGATGTTGGTGATGGAGGAGTTTTGACAGCAGGACACGAGGCTACAGAGCTGTAAAAGGTTAAAGTTTGTTAGTAAGAAAAATAAACAAGCTGATAAGAGACAGCAGGGCGTGGCATCCCATCCCGACCAGGGCTGGTAGAGAAGACAAAGGTGGTCGCTAACCTAAGAAATCATCTGTAAACAAACAGGAAATAAAAAATTGCCTACTTGGCCCAAAGCACAATAGACGATGATTTGGTAATAGTCTTTGTTTACCTCTGCCTACATGTTTAAAGCTAATCAATGAGATGACAACACCTTTTAAATTGTGAAAAAGACCTTAACCATTCAGATTTGTGTGTTCTTTCTATATATTTCCTATCCCTTCTCATCCACCTATGACAAAAAAAAACCCCAAAGCCATTAAAACTGGAAAAATCTATCCAAAGGCACAGTTCTGTTAAATACCAAGCTACAGTGAATTACAATGGACTCTCTTAGCATGCATTGTAGCTAAGGTCCAATCCCCATCAAGCTTGTGGAAATTTGTTTTTCTGCTTCCATTTCTTAATATATTTGTAAATTATTTCATTTACTTACCTTTTCCAATGTCTAATAAAAAGGTAATGCAATTAAAAGGTGCACTATAGTAACATGTATTGATAAACTTGACCTCTCGAGACTGCAATGTGATAGGTGTGGGGACTGCTTAGGCACCCGTTATAGCCCCATTTAAGAACTGCAAGTATTTTTTAGCAGTTAATCGGCCGAAATTATCTAAATAGCTGGCATGTAATACCACACTGCAGGAAAACTGTATGACAAGCAGCTTCCCCTGGTGATAACAGCGCAGTTGCCACAATCATTCTGGATTCAACAGAGACAAGAGGTTACTAAGATGAGACAACCCCTTTAGATTAAAGTGGATTATACAGCAGTTTTTGAAATTACAACTCACCTTTAACTTGAGACCCCACAAACAGTATATGTAATGCAGAGAAAATAAAATAGCAGTATTTACTCACTAAGGCTAGGGCTACACTGCACCGAATAAAAAACGGTCAAAAGTCGAGCGTTTTTTTTCCAATGCACGACCGCGGTTTTTGTCACGTTTTGTGCAACCACCGCCGTAAATTCTCATTTTTTTGCCATCGGCTCATACAATTGATTGTATGGGATGACGACAGAAAAACTAAAAGCGCCGGCATCAGGTTGTATAACATGCCGGCACCAGAAGATGACCAGAGAAAAAACGACCTGTGTAGACTACAGTTTGTTTTTTCTATTATTGTCTCTGGGCTGCATGAATGATCGTATTTTCGGGGGTTTTAGAATACTATGCTATGCAGTGGAGACATATCCTAAGGGTATGTTCACACAGCGTATTGCGGCGTATAATGGCCAGCGTGTAGGTCTAAAGCATGGGGAGGGCCTGCCCCATTCTCTACTATTATCCATGGCGGGTATGCGCTGGGAAGAAGTCACATGTCACTTCTTTCTCCCGACGTAAAATACGCTCATATTGTACGCTGGGAGAGACGGACGTAATTCATAGCTCTCTATGAGAGTTATGAATTGCTGTAATTGTGGGGTGAATTTTGGGCGTATTGCAGCGCAATTACGCGCTGAAAAATTCGCCCCGCAATTACGCCGTGTGAACATAAACATATTGCAATTGAGTGAAATAAGTAATCTTCCAGGGTGAACATCAGACGCAACCTGTCATAATCCCAAACTAATGTACCTGTTTATAGATTCCCGACTGGACTGACATCTCTGAGCTTCTTGTTTGATATTCTCCAGTAGATTACCGATCTCATCCTTCTCTCTCTTTAACTTCTTGCTCTTTCTCTCTGAGTCTGTGAAGACTCTCAACAGCTGCCTCTTGGTGTCCTCCACAGACTGTAGTGCACTCGCCAATTCCAAGAGCAGTTCCTTCAGAAGAACGAGTATGGTGAATAGTTATGTATAGAAAAACGTTGTGCGTAACCACGACTATGTGGTCTGAAGTCAGAAATGATGTTTGAAACACCCTGTGAACAGATACTTGTATGATAATAAATGAATAAAAATCTAAAGCTGTATATAGCATTTATAGTATTTACATTGCAGAGTAATAGCTGGGGAAATAGACAATATATAATATATACATTGAAATAATTTTAATAAAAATGGAAGAGGGCATTGTGATATTTGGCATCTTTTATCATTTTTCACATCAGTGACCACTTTAAAAAAAAATCTTTGGCCTTAGGTACCAGTTATGGCTTTCTATCACCACAAAAACTGAATTTCCATATTACTGGAATTAGCTTGAAACAACAAAGATGAAAATGAATGTACATATCCAGCGTATTCCACAGCATTAAGTTACCATCATTTACAAAAGTGGAAAGGATTTATAGGGTTGCCCATTTTTACCCTACATCTGCATGGTGAAACAGAAAATAGGTTATTTCAGAGGCAATGCGTTTCCAGGGCTTCAGCTGTCTAGTTTTTTCTGAGCTTGTCTCCACTGCTGTTTGGATGCCTGTTAATAGCTGACACAATAGGATGCCATACTTGGCATGTTTTTGTCTCCACTGTGATAATGCATGGTTTGGGTCACCGTCACTTTCTTGTAAACATGAACCAGGCTGGTCTTTTTCCACAAAGGAACATCCCCATAACAGCCGGCTCATAGCTACAGTAGCTTGCGGCAGTCTTCCCCTTTCATTTTATGGGAGTTCCGAATAAGGTTGAGTAAGTGTGCTCAGCTATATAGATATAAATGTGGAGGATTGCTGGTTGCACCACCCTCCTCATTATGTAATATAGTAGGCTTTTAGCTAGCTAAGAGCTGACACAGATGTTCCTTTGTGGAAAAACTCTTTAATGAATTTGTATTGCACCACTTAAAGGGGTTTTTCACTACAAAGATTCATCAAACCCTTTCAGTCCTGTTTTTTTGGGTTTTCCAATTTGAATTCAGGGGAGTGTTTACTGGTCCTACTAGGCTGCGGGTAGAACCCGGGTCTTTTAGCTATTACAACCAGTGTTGGAAGCCAGGTCTGTAGCTATAACAACCAGTGCTGGCAGCCTATCAGGAAAGATCAAACAGGTCTGTAGCTATAGCGACCTGAGGAGCTGATGCAGCCCATACAAGAGGGGATATCTCACAATATATAGGACATGTTAATGGACATATTTTGCAAGTAACTTGTTTTTGCAAGATGTTAAAAATAAAAAGCAATCCTTGTAGCGAGACGACACCTTTAAGTTCTATGCATTTTTTAGCTTTATCATCTTCTGCAAACTGTAGTGGCTGTTAAATGTGAAAAAATCACCAAAGACCAATTTCTGGGATGCTTAAACCACCAACAATGATATCAAGAGTCATTTCATGGCCGTCATCACTGAGATCACATTTCTTCTACATTCTGGTCTGAACAACTAATAACCTGTAGACCATGACTTGTCTTTTTTGGCACTAATTTTACTGACACTATTAATTGATTAGATATTGATGGATTTAAAGGGGTGCTCTGAGAATTGTAAAAGCTTGTTTGTCTGTTGGGACAAAGATTAACCCTTCCCCCCGAGGCCCATTTTTTTGTCAGTTTTGTTTTCTACCCCCTTCGACCTTCCAAGGTCTTATCTTTTCCTCACTTAACATACACGTATGAGGGCTTTTATTTTGCAGGACAAGATGTACTTTCTAATCGTGTCATTCATCGTACCATAGAATATACTGGGAAACTGCAAAAAAAATTCTAAGTGGGGCAAAATTTGAGAAGAAAAATTTACTTGCGCCGTGTTTGCGGGAGTTTTGTTTTTACAACATTCAATCTTCGGTTTAAATGACGTGTTATCTGTATTCTACAGGTTGATACGAATCTGGCAATACTAAACATGTAGGGTTTTCATTATGTTTCGGTATCGTAAAAAAAAAAAATCAAAACATTTTCTATTCGTCATATTTTTGCCGCAGCGCCATTTTCTGCATCCAATAACTTTTTTGTACTTCTAAGTGTAGACTTGAGTAATGAGGCAATTTTTGCGGGCTGAACTTTTTTGATCACTTTTACTCCAATATTTTGGGGACATGAAATGACAAAAAACCCCGCAATTTTGGAGTTTGGAATTTATTTTTCTTCTATGGTGTTCAGCGTATGGGATAAATAACATCATATTTTAATACATTGGACTTTTACAGATGTGGCAATTTCTTTTATTTGTAACTGTTTAGCTATTTTATTTTTTTATTTGTAAAATGGCAAAAGTGGGGGCGATTTAAACTTTTAAAAATTTTAATATTTTTTTTACACTTTAAAACATTTTTTTTTTTTTACTGGAACTTTGAGTGCCCCTAGGTACTTCACCACTACGGGGGACAATCATTTATAAAGCCTATTGCATGGTATAGACACCATAACAATATGGTGGTTTTACTACTTCTTGTCTGGGGCAGAAAGTAGTAAAATGAAAAACATGGCAGCGATAGAAGTCTTCACCTGGCTTCCAGGTGCCATGTT
This sequence comes from Phyllomedusa bahiana, assembly GCA_025379985.1. NCBI lineage: Eukaryota > Metazoa > Chordata > Amphibia > Anura > Hylidae > Phyllomedusa > Phyllomedusa bahiana. The sequence goes on from JAODAL010032461.1 coordinate 24,305, forward strand.
AACCGATCGGAACCTCCAAGGCAGACGCCCCGGTCGGAGTGAAGAACGGTGCGTGACACTGTTTTTAATTCATTTAGATGCCGTGTCCATCTTTTCCGCGCTGTCTAAAGGGTTAAACAGCACAGAATGCAGTTACCGGCGGGTGTTAGCTGCATTTAGCAGCCAGCACCCGTCAGCTATGTTGCGGGATTACTATGACGTAATAGTATATAAAAGTCGTAAGGGTTAAAAAAATAAAAAGGAAGTTTTCATATTCCCCCCAGACGCCCCGTTCAGCTGTGGCCCCTTCCCGGGTAATGAAGTAAGGTTTTTTTTATGTGCCAATCACAGGCCACAGGGGGGCCGGACGTGACTTTGTAGCCTGTGATTGGCTGTTACGTGAACGATGAACGGTTCACGTCTACTGGGTTGACAGGACGTGCTAGGTAAACGGGAGGTCCGGAAGGAAATTTGATTTTTCCTTATTTTTTTTTTTTTTAAATTTTTTTATTCAGTCCAATGAAAATTGCATTCAAAGCTTATAAAAGCGGAAAGGACTTCAACTAGTTTTACATTAAAATAGAATCTTCAGCGTAATAACTTTGGTATTAACTTTTTGTTTTTTAACCAGTAAAATAATAAAAGGTGTTACTTGGGTTAAATTTACATTTAATCCGCATAAGTATACGTTAGAATGATCTTCAGGCACTAAAATTTTTTAGCCAACATTTTGGGCTCCCAAACTAACGGTTAATCCTTTATCTTTGCCTTTTTTCGTTCTGTAGTTTTGATAGCCCTCAGGGGTTCTCTCTGGGGGGGCCCCTCCCCCCCCCAATGCTGCCTGTTTCATGTCAGTGAGCTTTGGTTTTTTCCCCGATGTAAATTCCCGCCTCTATACCGTCGATAAAATGGGGGGAAGTTCCCCTTAACTTCCGTGAAAAACGGGCGGTTTACCCCCTCACTGATACAAAATTGATATTGTCGTCCCCAAAGGGACCCCCTTGTGGAGGTTTTTAAAAATTGTCATACATTGAAAGTGGGCGCTCCCCGAATCTTCTAGCCGGTTTCCAGGCCGTGAGACCAAAGATTATGTACTGCCATTTTGATGCCCGTTGAGGGGGTTCAAATATTTTGCCCAGAGATTGAAAAAATGTTTTATCTGGATTTTTTGTGTGCCGTTTCAATCCAATCCTTTAAAAAATATAAAGAATAGTTTCCTAAAATAATTTTATCGGGGGGCCGTGGTTGAAGCCATATTTGGGAGAATCTTCCTTGCTGTGTGCCACAATGTAACAGTTGATTATCCATATTGCAAACAGTGTATTGCGACTATCTGTGATCCTAAAAAGGGCCCCACGCGAATGGCGAATGTGGGGAAACTAGATGTAATCTTTGAAATCAGAGATTTTCCCCGGGAATTCCCCTATCGCGGGGATTCCCACAGGCGTGAAAAAGGTCGGCTCCAGGAGAGGCGTTTTTAAAGCTTTATCTGTTAGGTATTGCCCATTTTAAAAGCCTATAATAGGAGTAAGATAGGCGTTGTGGTTTGTTTTTAAAACATTTCAGTATTTTTTGCTGAGGAAGAATTTATGCGCATCTCTCAGAGCTCCAAACCCCCCTCCAATGTAGCCCCCTGCCCCTATTGCCATTGGTTACAGTTTAGTTGGTATGTCTATTCTTCCAGGAGATGTCATATTTTCTGGACGTTGGGATTTTCTTGTAGCAGGATTAAAAAGAAATCATAAACCAGGTTCCATTTTTTCGAAAAAATCGCTATTATTTGTTTACTTTGTGTGTTATTGTAGTGTTTGAAAAAAGGTTCTGTATTTTTTGGATGTATTTTGGTAGTTCATGTATCGTCAAAGACCTTTAAAGTTTGGGGTTAAAAAATTGGTGCGGGTGTGAAAAACTTAAAAATGCCATTTGGCAAAGACCCTATGCGGGGGGTACCTCCTGAAAACCGGGTTATGTAGGGGAGAAAGAAAAAGGGTTTTTCGGGATTTATTTTTTCAATTGGGATTTGGCGGGCCCGCCAAATTGGATGAGAAGCAATTTTTTTTCATGATGGTAATTGCCCCCATACGGGGGTGGGGAAGTTCATAAAGAGGTCCCCCAAACAGAAATTTGATCTCCCCGCGCGGTTTAAAAACACTGGGTTTTTTGTGCCCAGTCCGGGATATATCCCCCGTGCTGTAGGTTTAAATTTGAGAGGGGGAAGGGCCCTTGACCCCATTTGTTTGGTTGGTTAGGATCTGCAGCGAGATTCGCGCTCCTATTTTTTAATGAAAATCTATAGTGCTGTTTTGTATTTGTTTTTTATCCCTTTGGGTTTTTAGATATATAGGTAATTTTGGAAAATAAAGAAATGGGAAATTCCACCCTTTTTTAAAAAATTTATTGCCCCTAAATGATAAGGGGGTTGGCCCATTTTGATGTCCCTTCTTTTTTCCAAAAACTTTGGGGTGTTTTTGGTAAATTTCTGGAGGCGTCTGGCAGCCACACTCCCAAGTATTTCAGGGAGTACCCCATTTTAGGGGGATTGACGAGACCATGCCCGGTGTGGTGGCCCGTCAGGGCATGCCCTTTATTTTATTCTTGATGGGGTTTTTCCCCCAAAAATTTTCCCCTCTTTTTTAATGTCAGAAGATGGGAGCAGCGATGTCTCCGGGTCAGACAGAAAGCAACAAACATCAGCTAAGCCGGGGATTTTTAGTTCTTTTCCTGGGGGGGGATTCCTTTATAGGTGCCGAATGGTAATATGGAAAAAAGGATCTAGAGCCCAATTGAAGAGGAGAGGGGATAGTGGGAATCCCAGCTTGGTTCCCCTAAAAAGATCTATAGCCGGAGAAATGTTACCGTTGATCAAGAGATTTGTGGTAGAATTTGTGTGTATATGATCCAGGAAGTTAGAAAACAGGTTCCCGAATCCTTCCTTCCCAAACAGCACCCAGATTGGCCCGGGCACTTTCGAATGCCTTTTCGGGATAAGGCTTTGGAGCCTTGGTTGGATTTCCCGTCTGAGCCACAGACATCGCCGCCACCGCCGCTCGCACCCCCCCTAGTGGCATGTCGGTTAGAGATGAAGCCATTCTGCGAGGGGTGAATCAAGTGGGAGAGAATTAATTGTAAGCCGTCAGCAAGTATTTTCGCGAGAATTTTATAATCCTGGTTGAGTAAGGATATTGGCCGGTAGGAGGCCATTAGCGCGGGGTCTTTATTCGGTTTGGGTATCAGGATTGTACGGGAATCAAAAAAGGAATCTACTGTAGCGGAGTTTAAATAGATATCATTATAAAGTTTTGTAAGAAGGGGCAGGACATCTGGTTTTAAGATTTTTTAAACCCCCCGGATCCGCGGGTCCGGGTCTTTCCATTCGCCAATTGTGTGATAGCCGAGTTCACCTCCTCTTCTGTGATTGCCTGCTCCAATGTACCAAGTTGGTCAGGAGACAAGCGCGGCATGTTAAGGTTTGAGAGAAATGCATGTACTTTGCCCGAGTCAAATGGCTCGGCACTATACAAGGATTCATAGAATTCGATGAAGGCCTGCTCAATTTCTTCTGGCTTGGTAAGAATGGAGTTTGTGTTGGGCGATTAAATTTCTGAACGGAGGGGCTTGGGTTTCACGGGGTTTGTTGCCCCGCCAATAGTGCCCCCCTTGTTACCCCACGGAATATTTATTTTTTTGACCCCCTTTTGTGTGCTTTGGGCTGGCCTTTTAAGATGTGTTCAATAGGTTTTGTGCGTCAAGAAATTTATTTTTAGAGTCTGGGGTGGGTAAGGTAGAATGTTCTGTTTGGGCCGTCAATAGATTGTTATGTAGGTCTTGAAATTTTTTGTTTGGGAGAACGGTGCTCGTAGTATCGAGTGTGTCCCCCCATCCCGCCCTTTGGGAGTAAGCCACATCAACGCTGTGTTTTTTGGCCCGGGGTCGGTTTTTTAAAGTATAAATTTTCGACCAGTAATTTTAGAAAACTTTGAAGTCATCGAGGGCCGCTAGTAGTCGGAAAGCGCCCCGGTGCGAGGGCCACCCCCGGGGTTTCAAGGGCCTTAGAGAAACTCAATAGGGGTGATCAGAAATGGCCAAGGGGGGGATGCGGGGTTTACTACCTGGGATAGAGCTTGAGGGAAAGCATGCCTATCAAAACGGGGAAAATGAGTCGTGGATGGGAGTAAAAAAGGGGATATTGTTGTGGTGGATTAGTGGGCGCCCTGATCGAACCATCCAACTTTTCCCCTCATTCTTTTTAGATGGGTGGAGTGTATCGTCGTCTCTCCTACTTCCCGACCTGTCCAGGCTAGCCGTAGGTGCCAAATTAAAGTCACCCATAATTATTAAGTTAGGATGGGGTCTGGCCAGAATAAAGGACACTATGTCTGAGTAGAACTCTGTGTTCTGACCATTCGGAGCATAGATATTGAAAAATGTATACACTCTATTCGCTATAGTTACCCTAGCGTAGATATTTCCCTTTGGGTTGAGTATTGTTCTTTATTTTTTTGGACCGACCTGCCAAAAATGATCGAAACCCCCTCGTGATTTAGATGTGTAGTTGGCCGTGATTGGGGGGTCCTCCTTCTATTTTTAATCATGTACCAACAAGCAAACAAGCTGTAACAACTTTAAGATAATAATGAACAGAAAAACCTAAACAGCTACACTGTTGAAGGCGCTCTGAAATATCTATATTTTAGATCAATTAAAACACAAATTGACTCTTCACTTATGACACTCTTATGTAAAACGTTTCCCAATTTGTAAAATTTATCCCCGTCTTCTTTTCTCTCTCTGGTGTCGTGCAAAGGGAAATTTTGTATGCCCCTTAAATGCTGATTTTGTCTCGAGGAGAAGCATTGAGCGGGTCTATGGTTGGGGATCCGAAAATTTGTGTCATCAGAAGCATTTCCGTCTTCTTCTGCATTCTTATCGCCAGTCTTTGTATCTGCTAGACACACCTGAAAATAGTGGTACAATTAAATACAATGATAAGGCAATTAAGAGAGGACTAAACAATCCAAGCCCCTACCACCTTCTACATCTTAAAAACATTTCTACCTTCGGGAAAGTTTTTCTCAATTTTCTCCAGGGTCTCCAATCCGGTGCAATGACCTTCTTAACAATAAATGATCTAAACTCTCCTCGCATCTCTTTATTTCAGGGAGCTAGACAGGGATGCCCACTCTCCTCCCTTTTATTTGATCATACACTCAATCCCTTTCTTCACTATTTACAGGCTTGGGGAAGCTTTCAAGGGATACAGCTTGGTGGAACAGAGGTCAAGTTATCTGGTTTTGCTGATGACCGAGTATTATTTATTTCTAAACCTCAAACCTCTTTGGCCCGGCTGCTGTGCGAGATTGAGTCAAAGGGGGAGTTACTGGGCTTTAAAATTAACGTAGATAAGTCAGAAGCATTACTGCTAACAGACTCCGCAACCCCATCATGGACCCGTAATTTTACCCTAAAATGTCAGTCTCCTACACTAACCTACTTAGGGGTACAGATCATGAGAAATCCTCCTAAGTTATAGTCAATGAAACATCTCATTGAGAGTCTTAACGCTTGGTCGGGGTTTGTACTTTCCTTTGTGTTACGGGCAAATCTACTAAAACTAATTGTTTTCCCGAAGTTACGGTACTGAACTGTTTCAAACTATCTGAATCTTTCCCTGTCCGTGTGATGAGAAACTGGTAAATAAACTGTCCAACTCCTTTATTTGGAATAGGAAACTCCCACCCATTCCTTACATTGTTCTACAACAACATAAATTATATAGTTAAACATCCTGAAAGTGTATTCCTCATTACATTTATCAACCAATCTCTGTATACTTCAAGATTGGTTTTCTGGAAATCAAAATTTATCACCAGTGGGTCTGGAGTAACCTGACATTGCTTTGAATAATCTTCTGCACCTCCCCTACATTGTTCTTCCCCTGGATGTGAAGAGGAACCCCTTATTTATGGCACCATATAAAACATGGTGCACCGCCCACTGGCGGTTTAGCCTTTTGGGAGCAATTTCTCTCAGTCTTACGCTTATTAAAAATCCTGCTTTTCAAAATGGAAAGGATCATCCGATATTTAAGCAATGGGCTGCCAGAGGCCTTCTTAGATTGGGGGATTTGCTGGACCTCCAGGGAAAAAGGATATTGACTTTTAATCGAGTACTAAATTTGACTTTTTACGCTTGCATTACTTTAAAGCTATGCATTATCTATAGTCCACTCTCTCAGGGACAAGGATTGGAGGGATATCTTATTCTATAAACTTTCTGAAATTCCAAATTTTATCCATATCTTCAATCCCCTATGAGAACAGACAGACGGGTTTACATCGGTGAGCAGAGGACATACCGGACCTGCAGGCTGAGGATTTGCTAGCAGCCCATATACAGACAACCAGGTATATCCCCAGTATATCATATTGGAAGATGTCCGTGAAAATTATGCAAAGAAGCTATATGCCCCCAAAATGCAAATATTTTATGGGAGTTAGCCTCACTCCGGCTTGTTCTACGTGTGAAGAAAGTACCGCGGATCTTTTTCACGGTTTTTGGTTATGCCCAGTAAGACAATCTGTTTGGAAGCGAATACATCAGTTTGTTCTCACTCATTTGACCTTTAATGCACCCCTCTTGCCGATGTGGGCCCTTTTTGGAAATCTCTCTAATGCAGACTTACAGATTCCACAACATTAATAAAGATTAATATTTTGTATCTCGGCTGCAGCTCGGAAAACAATCCTTCAAACATGGGTAGGCCCCACCACACCGTCTTTATGAATTTTTCTAGAGAAATTGACCGTCTTATTACAAATGAACTGGATGGACTCTTCTATCAAGAAGGTAACAAAAGTCAAGAAATTTTTCTTGACTTGGCAGCCTACCATCGTTATTCTTCCTGACCATGTAAAATCTCATATCTGTTCCTGTTTTCAATCAACTACTTGGTATCTTGAACAAACTATTGGAGGTCATCCTCCAATTCAGACTACAGCTACTTGTTAATATCCCAATTTTCTAACTTCTCTATAGGAATTCCCTTCCATAACCTAGGTGGTTGGTTGGCCCACGTGCCCCTGGATTTTCCTCTCTTTCCTCCATCCCCTCTTTTTGGTTTAGTTGTCATCATATGCTCTGCAGAACTTCCTATTTGGAATAAGTGACAGTGAACCTCTATTTTCTATCTTCAAGGTCCTAACTGACGTATGATATGGTTCTGATTTACGACCATTAATGTTTATATCTAAAGGATTAATACAATGTCAAATTATAGGTCCTGATTAACCTAAGTTATGGTTCTGGTTCGCTACCACAAATATTTTTACTTAAGAAATTAGTGCAATGTCTAACTATAGTTCCTGATTGATCTACATTAAAATTCTGGTTTACTAATACAGGCAGTCCCCGACTTACATCGTTCGGACTTACGTACGTCCCCTAGTTACAAACAAAGACTTATGGGGCGTGGCTGACATTCAGCACTGAGTCAAGCCCCATGATAACCAAGTGCCAGCATGCCACAGCTGCACATGAGATTCAGAACGTTATGTGAAATCTTCTAAAAAAGGGCACAGACAGCAAAACAAATGTAAAAACTGTTCCCTGTACTATCCAAAACTAAAAAAAAAAATATTTTTTGTTGGAATTAAATTTAATAAATCTACCTGTTCCGACTTACATACAATTTCAACTTAAGAACAAACCTACAGTCCTTATCCCGTTTGTAACCCGGGGACTGCCTGTATTAATATTTCTACCACAGGCATTGGTACCATGTCTAAATATAGATCCTGACTGATCTACAATTTGATTCTGATTTATTACCATTAATACTTATACCTGAGAGATTTGTACAATGTCAAACTACAGACGCTGTTTCTTTCTTTAAGGGGTCGTTTTACACGGAGATTTGGGCACTGATTTCAAACCGAAATGCCCGCTGTATTTTGCTGCAGTACGGCTTTAAATCCCTTCCCCCGTCATTAAAAATTTAAAACCCCGGTTTAAAAGAGAACTATGGATTCCCTTCCCCCTTTTTAAAAATTTTTTACGGGTGTACGCCTGTTTAATAAAGAGTGTCCCTTTTGGGGCCCGGGGAGCTGCCGGGGTCCCCGCCCCCCCCTGCCCCCGGCAGCCGGCGGGAAAATTTCGGGGTGAAAACCGTCCCCGCAATTTTCATCGGCAAAAAAGCCCGGGGTGGAAATAGTCCTTTAAAGGGGTTTTACAATGAGAGAACCTTTTTCAATTTTCCAGCAAAAAACTGTTTCCCGGCCATGTGTGTTAACTTTGGGCTAAAAACCTGTTTCAGTTAAAATGTATTCACACAGCGATTTTCAATGCTGAAAATTTAGCTCTCATTTTAAACGTGGAAGCCATGTTTTTGAATCCATGCTGATTTTGTAGATTTTTTGATGTGAATTTTTAGACATCGATTTGATGGGTGATTTAGAGGAGGTTTTAGCTTTCAGCGGGTGAAATTTTCCCCAAGAATTGACATTTTACTTTTTTTAAAACCCCGGGGAAAAATATTTAGTAATCGTGCTAAATCTGCCACAGGAAAATTAAACATCCAAGTCAGTCGGGTGAACGTACCCTTCCAGTTATCAGAAAAACCCTGTTTTGTTTCAAGATGTTCAAAATGTGACCACAAATACCAGCCTTCTTTGGAAAAAAATCCCTTAATGTTCTCCTCCTTTTTGGCTACAGTAGAGATTTGGAAAAACGGGTGAGGAAAAGATTTACAAGATATGTTAGAAAAAAAAGCAATTACTTTTTTTTTTGTAGAGATTAAAAAAAACTTGTCAGTTTTTTGGGTAAATCTGTTTTAGTAAAAACATGTTTTTCCCAAAAGTATTAAAAATTCTGCCCGCATCTTTTCTTAAAAAGGGGAGTTTAACGGCCCTTTTTTGCGGGCGTATTTTTGTGTGTAAAATTTTGCTGCAAGCGCCTGAAGTATGCCCCCCTAAATACGGTAAAATTATAGCACTCAATCGTGTATGAAAATTTTTTCCCGGGTATTCCCGTACTGTGCGCCTGTTAAAAAAAAAGGGGCATGTCATTTTTTTTCGGGTGCTTACACACCGGAAAAGGGGGCAGTAAATGGTCTGACCCAGACGATTTTAAAAGTAGTCTGGCCAGATGACTTTCAACAGCGGGCATGTAGCAGTGCGCACGGGTATGCGCCTTAGAACCCGTACTGTGCCGCCCCTTTTATTGCAAAATTTGACAACTGGGTGTTATCATTAGGGCGTGCCCCTACTGATTGGTATGTCCAATATTGGGGTTTATGTTAGTACATACGTTTTGACGGGGGAATTGAATACCCAGGTTAAATTTTATTCATCATTTTAGAGGAAATAAAAAAAATAGTGAAACGCAGATTTGGGGGAAAAAAGTGTTCCATCTTTCCCATTTTATGGGCAAAAAAGTAATTACTAAAACAGTCTAATGGAAACGAAAAAACCCATGAAGATTTTTGGGAAAAAATTTTACAAATGAAAGGGGACTTCGTTGATAAAACCCCGGGGACTGGTGGCAGGATCTCTTAAAAAAAACCCGGTTAGGTGATTTTTTTTTTCCCCAACCAAAAATGAGGGTATGATAGCGGGGGAAAAAGTGAGCTCTGAGGGCACATAGTTTTATATGATTTGAAGTAAAAAATTCAAAAGTAAAAATTTAAAGGAAATCTTTAAAGCAAAAGGAAAAGTATTGCTCGTTTTGTTCACTTACAGTGTTTGATATTTCCTCTGTAACACAGGGGGTAAAGGAATACTGTTAATCACTGTATGGGCGGGGTGAGAGGGCAATAATAACACGTCCAAAATTAAAAAAAAAAAGGCACAGGTGCATGTGACAGGCTGTTACAAATGCAAAGACAAAAAAAATGGAGGAAATAGTCTGCAAAAAATATAAAAAAACACAAATTACAATATCTGTTGGGGACATCAAAGGACACTAGATCAGCCACTGTGGCCCACCAGTCGAGCCTTTTGGTGGTGTTAAAAATTGGTGGTGTCTGTAATACAAAAACTGCCCCACACTTTGTGAATAGTACAGTGAACCTTACTACGGGAAATAACTCATTAATCAGTCTTTGGCCTCTGCATGAACAATACAGGGATAATTTCATCTTCTTGGATGGCAATGCTCCCGTCATTGAGGTCATATCATTAGAGAAGGTGTTGGGGGCAGGGGTACTCAAAAGGAGTGCCCGCACTTTTCCCCGACTGAACCCCCCAGAAAACCCCCGGGATCAGCTGAGTCGCCGTGTTAAAACTCGTAATCTGTACCCCAAAAAAGTGCGGACTGGGGTGCCTAGTGCCACCGGGGGACTGATTCTAATGTCCAACATTAGCTGTTTCTTGGCCCACAGGTGCTGTTTGCTTCTGCTAAGGATATATTTGCAGTTAGGAAAAAACTCCAGATCTGCCATGCTCAGAGTCCCACCGGGGGTTTCCCCCCATTACCTGTGGGCCAGTCTGAGCCTGTTGACCTGGACAGTTTTCATAAAGGCCCTTACTGCACATTGTTTCCAAAACTGTGAGGGTCCATCAAAAAGTAGCAAAGTGTCTGCAGTTCAGATGGGGAGCTACTTTAAATCTCACCTCTCTCACTGCCTTGCAGAGTACTGCTGTCCTTTTTCGTATGCCTATTAGGAGACATGCAAGTATTTTCTCCAAATCATATATATCAGAGAGCTCAGCTTCTTACCCCCTACCATCCTGCTTCCAAGTAGCAAAAAAACCCCCGGACAGGTTCCCTTTAAATCTTGTGTGTAAAGTCTAAAAATCCCTTTTTAAACTCTGGGTTTCAGAGATCACTGGCAGGGAAATAACACCCTTTAGGAGGGGAATCTTTGTGTATAAAGCTTTGTGTACATTATGAGTCAAAGCTACTACCTGGTAATGGATTTAATATCTGCTGCAGTAAGTCACATTCCTCTCTGACACCTTCCAGCTCTTGCCAGGTGTTACAGCCAGTGTTTTCCTGCAACAAATAGGACATGAATTACTTATGTATGTTTGGTATCATAGTTTGTGGTAGGCATTTTTGTTTTAAGTATTAATTTTAAAAGTGCAAAATATTTGGGGTTGTTTTGTACAGGCAAACTAGGTATCTAGAGGTGTATGAGCCCCCTTCCATATATTTGTAGGCCTGGGAATTCAAATGGAGGTGTACAGAGTTTTTTCCGCAAATTTCCATTGTAAAAGTATTCCGGAGAAGATTTTTTTTAATAGCGTCGATATAGCCAGTAAATAGTGCTAAAGCCTTGAAAGCTCTGGGTTTTTCCATTTTTGCAAGTTATATCAGAAAAAATATACGCGTATTTAAAAACCCCCCTTTGAAATTAATAGAGGACAGCTTGTGCGCCTCCCCTCTCCCCACTTATTTCTTACCAGAACCCCCCTTTAAAATTAAATAGAGTGACGCCGCTGGGTTTTTGCATGGGCCCCTGTCGGCCCCCTTTGCATGCAATCAAGAATGACATGCAATCTTGGGGGGGAAGAAGACCAAGGGGTGAAAAAAGGGGCGACCCCTTATTAAATTTTTAAATTTAAAACGAAGTTTAAAGGGGGGGACCTTTAGGGGAAAAAAAAAGGGTTTAGGTTACTTTGGGGGGAGAAAGGCCGGCGAGGGCTTACAATCTACAAGGAGGGGGGAAAAAGACAGGAGGTGAGGGGCAGACATTCTGTGGGGGGAAGTAGTGACAATTTTTGCGAAAGGGTTTTAGGCAAGCCCGAAGAAATGGGTTTTCAGGTTAAATTTTGAAAGTTCCGGTGAGAGTGGGGGAGAGTTCTGATGTGTTGGGGGCAGTGACGAGTCGTGTTCAGAGTGTGGGTGAAGGCCACGGGAGAAGTCGTGGAGACGGTTTGTATTGTGAGGAGCTGTTAAGGGGAGAGCAGAGGAGAAGGTCCTAGTGCATGACGCGGAGAGTGCGTGGGGGGAGTTATTTGGAAATTAGGGCAGAGATGTATGGAGGGAGAGACGGTCATGCGTGAGCTTGTAGGTCATGGTTAGTAGCTTGAAATGAAGTTCGCTGGGACAATGGGAAGCCAGTGAAGGGATTGGCAGAGGGGAGAGGCAGAGGAGATAGTAGCGAAGGAGGAGGTGGATGTAAGACGGGCTTGCTAGAGTTAAGGATGGATTGGACGGGGAGCGAGGGTGCTCAGAGTGGGAGGCCACTGTGAAGGATTGTATGCAGTAGTCTAGGCGGGAGTTGGACTAAGGGCTTGGATCCTAGAATTTTGTAGTGTACATAGCCGAACCGGGAACGCGTGCGGATTCGGAGAGATGTTTTTCAGGTGGAGGTGGCAGGCTGAGGTAGGGTTTGGATGTGTGGTTTGAAAGATTAAAGCAGAGTCTTGGATTACCTCCACAAGACAGCGACTTGTGGTGGGACCGAGTGAAAGTGTAGAGCCAGTTGACTGTATAATTAGGAGAGATCAGGGGCAAGGTGGTTAGAGTTGAATGAGTGTATAGATGGATTGTGTTCTTGTTTTCTCTACATTTTAGTTTTAGGGGGAGAACGTGATGAGAAGAAGGAGGGAAATGGCAGGACAGACAAGGTCAGGGATCCGGGAGAGTAAGAGATGTGACATCTGGACCGGAGATGTAGAGAGTTGGGGTTTCATCAGCATATATGGTGGATAATGAAAAAGGCCATGTGATGCTTTTGAGCTGGACCTAGAGGGCCAAAAGGGTGTAGATAGAGAAGGTAGTGGACCCCAGAACTGACCATTGGGGGACCCGACAGTGAGAGGCGGGGAGGAGGAGGTGGAGCAAGAATGAGAGTCGCTGAAGTTACTCCGTCTCAGTAGAGGTTTGAGGAGATCCTTGGAATGGCCGCAAGTCTGTGATGCCGGAGGGAGGAGAGGAATTATGTAGCAAGGAGGGGAATGGTCGACAGTGTCAAAGGCCGAGGACAGGTATAGGAGGAGAGGCACAGAGTGAGTGGCATGAGGCTTTAGCAGTTACTAGGTCATTTGTGACTTTGTTCATTAGGGAGGTTTCGTGCGTAGATAGTTGGTGGGGTCGGAAACCAGATTGTAGTGGGTTCAAGAGAGAGTTGGGAGGAGAGGTGGGAGGACAGTTGAAGGGTTGTACGTGCCTGCTTCGAGGTGTTTTAGAAGCAAATAGTGGAGCAGTGAGATGGGCGGATAGGTTTGGACAGATGATGAGTGGGTCAAAGGGTTTTGTTTTTTTAGGATTGGAGTGTTAGTAGACATGATTTAATGGCAAGAACGAAGGGAAGTATGCGCAGAGGTTACTGATATGGTTGAGTTGAAGAGATGGGTGAGTGCTGGGTGTGATAGAAGCACATGAGGTCTGGGATGAGGGTGGGATGGCGCAGAGGGTCAGAGACTACAGGTAGGGAGGTTGGATATTGGTACTAATTTGGATGGAGAGCCTGTCCATGAGTGATCCATTGGTGTAAGCAAGTTAAGGGGGTAGAGCTCAGTTTGCCAAAAGTTAAAGGCGAGGTGGTCAGGGAGTCTGCGGGGACTATGTGAAACGCGCTGCATGTCTGCTCATTGCCATGCAGTGATAAAACTCTTTGCCAATTGTTAGTTGCGTTTTCTGGGTCCGTCCCTGATGGGACCCAGAGATGTCATCAAGAAAAAGCTTGATGTTCTTAAGTAACGGCATAACACGCCGTTGTGAAATACCTTAGGGACTGTGGTTCAACGTGCTGACTCAACACATCACAGGTCACGCCCCTTAATAGAAGCATGAAGTTGACAGGTATCTCGTTGTCCATCACTGATACAGCATTGCCTTGCTCTAGGAACTTCCATCTTCAGGCCAACACTACAGCTCTCCCTAATGCCACTCTGGTCTTGTGCTGTTTTGCCCAGCATGGCAGGTCTGTTCTTACTCCTCCGATCCCCCTACCACCCTTCCTGAGGCCACTCCAAATTGTTAAATATCAATATTGTACTGTATCAGCACCTATACCAGTAGTACAAGTGTGGTATGCTGCCATTTGTACTTGTCGAACTACAAGTAGCAGCATTCCACACCACACATGTACTAATTATATAGTCGCTGATTAGTACATGTGTTTAATATGTGCTTCTCTGGCTTGCTGGCACTTGTAGTTCCATGTTTCATAACAACTAGTTATTCTGTGGAACCGCAAATGGTGCCAGCATGCCACACCATAGCACAGTAACAGTAGTGAGGTGACAGCAAAACAAATGTAAAAAACCTTTTCTGTACTATCCTAAAAATAATTTTTTTTGCTCGAGTTTATAAATGAACCTGTTATGACTTGCATATAAATTAAACTTAAAAACAATCGCTTACAGTACCCCATAATCATAGGTTCATATTCCTCTGTAGGACTGTCTGATATACTTACACTGTGTATTTATTACAGGCAGGTCCTCTGGGTAATGTACTCCACACCCCCATTTTAAAAAAAACTAATAAATGAATAGAAATACTCCAGACTTCGGCTTCTTATTCCTTTCGCCCGCGTGAAACATCTGTCTTCTGGAAGGGTGTTCACCTCTCTCGAAAGACAGGTGTCTGCCGATGTTCCTGGTTTCTCTACTAGGCCCCAAGTATGGCATAGGCTTAGGGCATTGTACAGGCAGCGACGTGGAGATGCGTCATAGTATCGCTGCTGCTAAGGCTCTCTTCAGTGGGCAAAATGGCAATATCAGTGGTATGAAGCTGCTTTGCTCAGCTGCCTGGCGCTGTGCACCACGGCAGGCGGGGGGGGGCGGCAGTAAATGGCACAGCGACATAGCTGTGGTGGTGAGGGGGGCCTGTGGAACCCGACAGCTCAGGTATCAATGGTCTTAACTGACTCTAACGCGCTGCGCCGCCCCCCCCCCTCCCCCTGTAGCTGCGCCACTGCTCCTACCCCTTTAATCTCTTCAGCAATGCAGGAAGCAGATTCATACATTTAAGATAATCTCTAGATATGACGCTGAGCATGTGCACTCAGCTTCTTTGGATCGACATGGCATGGTCTATTCATAGATTGCAAGAAATGTCTTGTTAACCGCTCTATGCTTTTGGCAACCGATGCCTGCAGCTCTCAGTTTTCAAGGGTTGTTGGCAAATCTTATTCTAGACTAGGCCAATGTAATGTAGAGCACATTTTTTTTTTTTTTTAGATACTCAGAGAGGCTTTTGCCATGGGGTTGCCATGTTATAATTTTGAAGTGACCAATGTGTGAGAGTATACACAATATGAAAACATCTGCTCCCCATTCCACACTGAGACCTTGTCATACACTAATAAGGTCTCCGACATGGACCACCCTGGAGACGAAATATTGGATAAATTTGTGCAATTAATCTCATTTTCACTTAGGGATGTAATCGCTTTTGTTGCCAGCGGTTTTAATGACATTGATGACTGTGTGTTGAGTTTATTTTGAGGGACACGCCAAATTTACACTGTTTTAACAGCTGTACACTGACTATTTTACAGTGCTATCAATAGTGTTAAAAATCTTCAGTGTTTTCCCATGAAAAGCTATAATACAATATTCACAAAAATGTGAGGGTGTACACAGTTTTGTGAGATACTGCATTTATATGTAACCTTTTTAGTCCCATTATGGAAATAACTATACATGTATCCCTCCTTCTCCGGGATTAGGTTCCAACATGTCACCATGTACAACTTCACCTGGAAAAAAGTGTCAGCTATGAGTGACTTAATACTACACAGAAAACCCTGTTCCACTCATTGCCTCCAGATTTATGACCATTTTATTAAGTGTCTGCAAGTGACAGTGTTAACAGAAAATCCCTGGAGAGAGATGTTGGAAAGTGTCAGTCAAAAAAATGAATAGTTTTCTGAAAAATAAGGTTCTCTCAGGACTGCTCACAGGACTTTACACTGAATACTATCTTCTTCTTGCTGCTTCAGTTAGGGAGTGTGAAGCAATGTCTTAATGGATTAAGGCCTTGATCCCTCCAATGAGGGGTCCAGAACACACGTGCAAGCATCTGACAGGTGACAGTTAATGGTGTGGTATATAGTAATAAGTTCTGTATATCGAACACTTTTGTGTTTAACCCTCTAACTGCTGACTGTTAGAATAAACCACTGCACAAAGGACAACCATAAAATGGAATATGTGGATTATTGCACAATAGGAATTAATCCTAATAGTTTTGTCTGTACAGGCAACCTCTGTCTATAAAAACTTATATTTTAGGGCATATGAACATAAATCTAGGGGTATTCTAATGTTTAGGACACTTCCTCCGTGAACCGCTGATAAACAAGAACTGTTTTATAAAAATGTTCTCTCTGATTTGGCGGGGACCCGGTCATTTGACGGCTATTACAGGGACAGTCCCATGCCCATGTTGCCTCTTGGCCAGATTGAAGACTTGCTTATTCAGATGGATTGCTGGAAACTGAAGAAGCACATGACTTTAGCGAGCTCAATTTAATGTCCCTTTTGCACGTAATTTCTTCAGATTCTCGCTTTATTCATATGGGTATAGTAGCAGTGGGGATTCTTTAGCAACTTTGCAATTTTATGGTAAGAAACATTAAGTTGTTCCCCAATGTCTAGTTGCAGTTTTTTAACAGATTGGTGAAACTTTGACCATCATCGATTCTGAGAGACTCTGCTTCTCTAACACACTCTTTTTATACATAGTCATGTGACTTAGCTAAAAATTGACTTCAGCTTTTTCTCATTGGTACCACTTACTAACCCTGTTCCAGTATTTTTGATATGTATTACTGCCATTCAATTTTTAGGGGTTTTTTTGTCAATTTATGTGGAATAAATTGTCTAACTTTCAACTATCTGATATGTGTTCTATGTTTCTTATGAATACATTATGGCTATAAAAGATTTCCAAATTATTACATTCTTGATTTCTTTACATTTTACATTGCATCCAAACTTTTTGGAACTGGGGCTGTAGTTAGTGCTGAAGAACATAATAAAGGGGCAGAGGTGTTCAGGACTCCCTTTCATAAGCCAGAGCAGATAGTTGTGCTGTAAAAATGTTTCCTGATTTGACAGACGGACATCAATTCCATGGTGAGATGTCCTACAAAACAACTGCTTGGAGGTGTAAGAGATAAAACACAGTAACCAACATCCAGTTAAAAAGTGTTTTTTTGCTTCCAAAAAGACAATCCCTTTAAAATATTTTACAGATGTAGCAAAACTTGACAGATAACACACCATTATATCATGGCACAGAATGTTATCTCATCTTTTTCAATGCTTGTTAATTGGCCCTTGTTTAAGTCAACAAACACAATAACACTTCTCAAAATAAATGCTGTTATTCCTATTAAACGATTTGTTAATATGAAAAGTGGCTGTCATAATCCTCGCAAGTAACCATAAAATATCAACGCTAAGACGATCGGGAACTAGAGAGGTTCTTCGTTAATAAATTAAGGGTTTTTCTTATCACTCCCTGTTGGCGGCAAAGAAATGCATAAATGATGCACTAGGATTGAAAAGTCTATTGCCAGATCTATAATCAGAAGCTCTCTATTTGTTTACGCCAAGTCTTGTTCCATGGAGAATTATCCAGGTGGTTAAAAATGTTAAGGTCGTGAGATACGGGAGGGTCTTCTTAAAGAAGTGGAGATCCTTTATTTTCTATGAATACAACTCAGACAAAATCAAAGCGCGTTGATAGAACCATTCAAGTACACGGAGTACCTTCTCGGTAGAACTAAGAGACATGTCTTATTTAAAAGCACCGTTAGGGAACCTGGTTATTGGAGGTTTAAAGTGAGGGGGGGGAATTCGGGAACAATGCACACCGGGTGGGACGATTTCAAGGGGAGGGTGTGGGTTAGCTTTAGTTCAAGTTGGTCTTGATGTTCAAGTTCTCAATGTTACTTTCTGGTTCATGACCATGCTAGGTCGGGGAGAAAATTTGAAAATAGGCTAGGAGACAGTAAACTATGTCATTATCATTATGCATAGGAGAAAGTTGTCATAGTGTGATATTCTGTGAGTGTCACATGCCTGTCTTTATTGTCTCCTGTAATAAAACATTTTACAAAAAAAAATATATATCACCTAGAGTATCGTGAGGATCATTTACAAATATAAAAAGGATGCATAGATATCTTTTCATGTTTTTTCCTTTTCATTCATACATTCATACCAAAAGTATCCGTTAAATGTCAAACTTCTTAGGAACCCGGCTAACTTACCAGTCTTTGCTTCTCCTTCTCCATCTTAGTATTTTCTTCTTTCAACTTGTCAACTTTCATAGACAGCTCCTTGATTCTGCCAGAAGACCAAGCGTAACTCATAGAACCTTAATAATACTTAACTTTAAAAAATTATTTTGGTGTTCTAAGTAATATGTGAATTTATCATTTGCTTTACTACTTAGGGGACTTGTATTGAAAATCTCTATGGTCTAAGAACTTTCTTTTGTTGCCATAGCAATCCAATCAGAGCTCCATTTCATTTTTCAGTGCACTCTTTATGAAATGGAAAGGGGAGCTGTAAGAAAGATCTTAGACCTAGACAGTTTTCATACACAGGCCCTTCGTGCTTAATAAAAAGACTAAATAACATAAGCATGAAATAATAGGAAACCTAGATTTAGTGTTTTTGTAGTTAGTATCTGGTGTAAGAAAATGTGCCCAAATATTAAATATAATAAATTATTATTATTTAAAATTTAAATCCATTTTTATTTTGGGAGCGCCCTTGATTCCAGGGGCAGCTGATACCATTTCAGGACGGGTACACTATTAATAACTATTGGTCAAACAATTACGCAACAGTGACAATTATGTGACTAACAAACTGGCGTACAGAGGGATAAAGACGGTCCCACCTGCCGCGTAGGCTTACAATCTACCTGGGGAGGGGGTGAAGAGAACTGAAGGTGAGGGGACTGACAGTGTGTTGTGTGGGCAGACAGCAGATGCAACCCGGTAAATGTTGGTTATAGGCAATTCCTGAAAGAGGTAGGTTTCAAGGTTACGTTTGAGCCGGTGAGGAGGGGGAGAAGTCGGAAAGTGTTGGGCAGTGAGTTCCAAGAGTGTGGGGGATGCACGAGTGAAGTCTTGGAGTACGGTTTGTGATGGGAGGGTGATAAGAGGAGAGCAGTTAGGAGAAGGTTCTTGGGTGAGGGAGCGGAGGTTGCGTTGAGGGGATGGTAATTTAGAGGATTAAGAAGGCAGAGATGTATGAAGGGGGAGAGGTTATGGGAGCTTCTTTGGTTACGGCTGCGAACGGTTGCTAGCTTGAACGGATTCGCTGGGCACATGGGTAGCCTGTGGAAGGGATGGCAGCGAGGTGAGGAGAGGCAGGGGAAGAGTAGTAGCGAGGACTGAGAGGTTGAAATCAGACGGGCAGCAGAGTAAGGATCGTTTGGAGGGGAGGAGGGTGCTAGCTGGGAGGCCGCCAGAGGAGGAATGTTGCAGTAGTCGAGGCGGGAGATGACCATCAATATAGCTCTCAAAGAGCTAGGACAAGGGCTTTTTGTGCTTCAGAGTTAAGAAATGAGCGGATTCGGGAAATATTTTTTAGGTGGAGGTGACAAGAGAGGTGAGGGTTTGGATGTGTGGTTTGAAGGAACAGTTTGGTGTCAAAGATTTATCCCAAGGCAGCGGACCTGTGGTTGCTGCGTGAGAGTGTGTAGCCATTAACAGTGATAGATGAGATCAGGTGGAGAGATGGAGTGGGACGGTGGGAAGATAATGAATTCAGTTTTCTCCACGTTTAGTTTTTTTAGGAGACGGGAGGAGAAGAAGGAGGGATATGGAGGACAGGCAGTCAGGGATCGGAGAGAGAGAGGCGACTTCTGGGGGCCGGAGAGGTAGAGTTGGGTGTTGTCATCTCGCATACTGGTTGGTATTGAAAGCCGTGTGAAGTATGAGCTGACCCAGACCAAGAGTGTCGAATAGAGAAGATAGTGGGCCCAGGTTCTGACCCTTGGGGGACACCGACAGAGAGAGGCGGGGGGGAGGGGTGGAGCTGAGGGCGAGTGAGTAACGCTGAATTTCTGTCAGAGAGGTACGAGGAGATCAGGAAAAGCCAGTCCGTGATGCGAGGGGAGGAGAGATGTTGTAGCAGGAGGGAATGGTCGGACAGTGTCGAAGCGGCAGAGGAAAGGTTAGGAGGAGAAGCATCAGTAGTAGTGGCGTTGAGGGCTTTGGCAGTTGCTAGGAAGTTGGTGACTTTGGTTAGGGCGGTTTTCAGTAGAGGGGTGGGGACGGTTGCCCGATTGGAGGCGGGTCAAGGAGAGAGTTGGTGGAGAAGATGGGAGGAGGAAAAGTTGAAGATGGACGTGTAGCTCAAGGAGTGTTAGAGGCGAATGAAGCAGTGAGATGGGGCGATTAGTTGGACAGTGAGGCAGGGGGTCATGAGATGGTTTCTTTAGGATGGGGGTGATAGGTCGCATGTTTTAACTGAGGAAGGCAAGATGCCTGAGGTTAATGATAGATTGAAGAGATGAGTGAGGGCTGGATGTTAACAAGCACCTAACGGTCAGGGATGAGGTTGTGATGGGGGTGGGTCAAGACTACAGGTTGGTGAGGTTCGATTTGGTCATATGAGAGGAGATGCTTGTTTAGGAAGGTGCACGGTGAGAAGCGAGTTAGAGGGGAGGAAATAGTCGATGGGCAGGTACAGAGGTGGGCTGTGGGGGACAACGCCAGGAATAGATGGTAGGCTGAGGGGACTGTGGGGTGAAGCTTTGGTCTGATAGTTATTTATTTATTAGGAAGTGAGTTGCAAAATCATCTGCTGAGAGGAGAGATGGGGGAGGGGGTGCTTGTGGACGCTGGAGAGAGTTGATATGGTTGTTTAAAAAAGTTGTTGGGGTTGTGGGACTGGAGTGATATGAGAGATATGAGAGTGGGTGAAATAGTATTGTTTTGGTTGAGGTGGAGTGCGGATTCTTGATATGAGGGTGAAGTCAGTGGTGGAGTGGGGTTTTCTTCCAGCGGCTGCGTTCGGCACTCTGAAGCTCGCCTCTGCTGTTTGGTGGAGTCTGTGTGCCAGGGTTGTCTGTTCATTTTGCGGGTTCTGTTGGGGGTGTGTGTTTGTGGAGGGGCGACCGCACATCCGAGTATGGAAGTGATTGTGTTGTTGTTAGATTGTGGTTGGCTGCGTCTGGATCAGCAAATGTGGATTATGGTTTAGAGAGGGGAGCAAGAGAGGAGTCAGAGAGAGTTGCAAGGGTTGAGGTTTTGTAGTTAGGTTTCCGCTGCCGGGGTTTACTGTGCTAGATTTGGTGCTGGAAGGGCAGGTGGAGTGGTGATGGAGAGAAGTGGGAGCAGATTGTGGTCAGAGATAGGGACAGAGGAGAGTTTGTGAGGTTTAGATGTGGTGACAGAGAGGCGGGTGTGAAGATGGGTCTACGTGTGTTACTGTCTGTAAGGTGAGTGGCTCCAGAGGTCATGGGAGAGGCCAATGGAAGAGTGAAGAGTGACAGAGTTTGTTGTAGTGGAGTTGGGGAGGATAGATTGGAATGTACAAAATCTCCGCCATGATATAGTGGAGGATGTTGGTGCAAGGAATGAGTGGAGGAGCCACGGAAGCAAAGTGGTCAAGGAAGGTGGGTGGCAGGGCCCGGGGGGGGGGGACGTATATATAAGAGCCACTTGGAGGTTGGGAGGGGGAGTAGATGCGGGACAGAATGCACCTCGAAGAGAGGGGAAGGTGAGGGAAGGTATGTGGATAGAGAGAAGGAAGGAACAGGTATGCTGGACAGAAGAAGGCGACACCTCTCCATGTTTACTGCCCAGGCGGCGGGGGTTGTGCGGTAAACTGGTGCTGCCACCATAGGAGGAGTGCAGCAGGGAAGTTGTGATCAGTAGGGTGTCATGCAAGTTTCTGTTAATCCAAAGAGAAGGTGAGATTGCAGAGAGGGATAGAAGAGGTCGTGGATGATAGGAGCTTGTTGCACACTCAATGAATCACCAAATAAAATGGAAGAAATCGGGAAGGGAATATGGTCATCACTTTTATTTTACCGTCTGTAACAGGATTCCCCTGCTGTTAAAGAACCAAAATGCTCCCTCTGTAGCATGCTTAATAAAGCAGTTAGAGTAACGCTGTATTAGCTTCACACATGTTTTGGAGTCTGGATAACATTAGCATGCCAGGACTGTCTCTACGCTTAGTGCAAGTAGAATGTAAGTGAATACATTGTGGGTGAATTTCGATTCTGTTTACTCAACAAAAAACATAAATTAAAAACCTTGGGGTCTCACATCTTTGAGAAATCAGAGAGATTATAGGCCCTTTCACTTACTGTCGTTGTATATGTGTCCATTCTCGCTTTAGATCTAGTGGAGGATTGGGTTATGGCACAGTGGTTTGGGTAAATTCACAAGGCTTTTAAAAGGAGAAATTTTTATAATAAAAATCTTGTTCATATTTGACAGTGATTTTACAAGGAAATTAGCGTTTTTAATACAGATGGCTGCATTTTTCTTACTTTGGATTCACGTCTTTTTTTCGTTATCTAATATGACCTTGTGATGCAATTTTTGTTCATGTTATTTTTTGAGAATTCAGGTCGATGTGCACTATTAGGGTATTTCACATTGAAAAAAGTGTCTGTCTCTTCTTTTTTGTTTACATGTTATTAGATGTATCTTTCAAATCAAGCTACACACCCTTGCTGCTGTA